>CAUJCB010000647.1:0-82782 GCA_963082715.1 Harpalus rubripes
TTCAAAAGATACATGCAAAATCGTCGTTTCAGACCGTGAAACGCTCAAATATGATGTAAAATCTGTTTCTCAAAACATGTCTCCAAAACACTTGAAAATGCGTTCTCTAAACGAATTACGTGTTTTTAAGGTGTTTTGCAGTAAGTTCTATAGTTCAAATCGGCACTCTAGCTGCGCTGGCGAGTGCAGCACGGAGTGCCTCCAAAAGGTTGTATTCACTAAAAATCAGTGTATTATGTCTTATTGTAGCATAAATAACCTAGTTCCATCGAAACTACAGGTAGAATATGTTTCGAAAGATACATGCAAAATCGTCGTTTCAGACCGTGAAACGCTCAAATATAATGTAAAAACTGTTTCTCAAAACATGTCTTCAAAACACTTGAAAATGCGTTTTCTAAGCGAATTACGTGTTTTAAGGTGTTTTGCAGTAACTTCTATAGTTCAAATAGGCACTCTAGCTGCGCTGGCGAGTGCACCACGGAGTGCCTCTAAAAGGTTGTATTCACTAAAAATCAGTGTATTTTGTCTTATTGTAGCATAAATAACCTAGTTCCATCGAAACTACAGTTGAATATGTTTCGAAATTACATGCAAAAACGTCGTTTCAGACCGTGAAACGCTCAAATATGATGTAAAAACTGTTTCTCAAAACATGTCTCCAGAACACTTGAAAATGCGTTTTCTAAGCGAATTACGTGTTTTTAAGGTGTTTTGCAGTAACTTCTATAGTTTAAATCGGCCAGCTGCGCTGGCGAGTGCACCACGGAGTGCCTCCAAAAGGTTGTATTCACTAAAAAACAGTGTATTTGTCTTATTGTACCCTAAATAACCTATTCCGTCGAACTACAGGTAGAATATGTATCCAAAGATACATGCAAATCGTCGTTTCAGACCGTGAAACGCTCAATATGATGTAAAAACTGTTTCTCAAAACATGTCTCCAAATCACTTGAAAATGCGTTTTCTAAGCGAATTATGTGTTTTTATAGTGTTTTGCAGTAACTTCTATAGTTCACATCGGCACTCTAGCTGCGCTGGCGAGTGCACACGGAGTGCCTCCAAAAGGTTGTAGTTCACTAAAAAACAGTGTATTTTGTCTTATTGTACCCTAAATAACCTAGTTCCATCAAAACTACAGGTTAGAATATGTGTCCAAATGCTACACACAAATCGTTCGTTTCAGACCGTGAAACGCTCAAATATGATGTAAAACAGTTTCTCAAAACATGTCTTCAATACACTTGAAAATGCGTTTTCTAAGCGAATTACGTGTTTTTAGGTGTTTTGCATTAACTTCTATAGTTCAAATCGGCACTCTAGCTGCGCTGGCGAGTGCACCACGGAGTGCCTCAAAAAGGTTGTATTCACTAAAAATCAGTATATTTTGTCTTATTGTAGCATAAATAACTAGTTCCATCGAAACTACAGGTTAAATATGTTTCGAAAGATACATGCAAAAACGTCGTTTCAGACCGTGGAACGCTTAAATATGATGTAAAAACTTTTTCTCAAAACATGTCTCCAAAACACTTGAAAATGCGTTTTCTAAGCGAATTACGTGTTTTTAAGGTGTTTTGCAGTAACTTCTAAAGTTCAAATCGGCACTCTAGCTGCGCTGGCGAGTGCACCACGGAGTGCCTCCAAAAGGTTGTATTCACTAAAAAACAGTGTATTTTGTCTTATTGTACCCTAAATAACCTAGTTCCATCGAAACTACAGGTAGAATATGTTTCCAAAGATACATGCAAAATCGTCGTTTCAGACCGTGAAACGCTCAATATGATGTAAAAACTGATTCTCAAACATGTCTACAAAACACTTGAAAATGCGTTTTCTAAGCGAATTACGTGGTTTTTAACGTGTTTTGCAGTAACTTCTATAGTTCAAATCGGCACTCTAGCTGCGCTAGCGAGTGCACCACGGAGTGCCTCCAAAAGGTTGTATTCACTTAAAATCAGTGTATTTTGACTTATTGTAGCATAAATAACCTAGTTCCATCGAAACTACAGGTAGAATAAATTTCCAAAGATACATGCAAAATCGTCGTTTCAGTCCGTGAAACGCTCAAATATGATGTAAAAACTTTTTCTCAAAACATGTCTCCAAATCACTTGAAAATGCGTTTTCTAAGCGAATTACGTGTTTTTAAGGTGTTTTGCAGTAACTTCTATAGTTCAAATCGGCACTCTAGCTGCGCTGGCGAGTGCACCACGGAGTGCCTCCAAAAGGTTGTATTCACTAAAAATCAGTGTATTTTGTCTTATTGTAGCATAAATAACCTAGTTCCATCGAAACTACAGATAGAATATGTTTCCAAAGATACATGCAAAATCGTCGTTTCAGACCGTGAAACGCTCAAATATGATGTAAAAACTGTTTCTCAAACATGTCTCCAAATCACTTGAAAATGCGTTTTCTAAGCGAATTACGTGTTTTTAAGGTGTTTTGCAGTAACTTCTATAATTCTAACCGGCACTCTAGCTACGCTGGCGAGTGCACACGGACTGCCTCCAAAATGTTGTATTCACTAAAAAACAGTGTATTTTTGCCTTATTGTACCCTAAATAACCTAGTTCCATCGAAACTACAGGTCGAATATTTTTCCAAAGATACATGCAAAATCGTCGTTTCAGACCGTGAAACGCTCAAATATGATGTAAAATCTGTTTCTCAAAACATGTCTCCAAAACACTTGAAAATGCGTTCTCTAAACGAATTACGTGGTTTTTAAGGTGTTTTGCAGTAAGTTCTATAGTTCAAATCGGCACTCTAGCTGCGCTGGCGAGTGCAGCACGGAGTGCCTCCAAAGGTTGTATTCACTAAAAATCAGTGTATTTTGTCTTATTGTAGCATAAATAACCTAGTTCCATCGAAACTACAGGTAGAATATGTTTCGAAAGATACATGCAAAATCGTCGTTCAGACCGTGAAACGCTCAAATATAATGTAAAAACTGTTTCTCAAACATGTCTTCAAAACACTTGAAAATGCGTTTTCTAAGCGAATTACGTGTTTTTAAGGTGTTTTGCAGTAACTTCTATAGTTCAAATAGGCACTCTAGCTGCGCTGGCGAGTGCAACCACGGAGTGCCTCCAAAAGGTTGTATTCACTAAAAATCAGTGTATTTTGTCTTATTGTAGCATAAATAACCTAGTTCCATCGAAACTACAGGTTGAATATGTTTCGAAAATTACATGCAAAAACGTCGTTTCAGACCGTGAAACGCTCAAATATGATGTAAAAACTGTTTCTCAAAACATGTCTCCAGAACACTTGAAAATGCGTTTTCTAAGCGAATTACGTGTTTTTAAGGTGTTTTGCAGTAACTTCTATAGTTTAAATCGGCACTCTAGCTGCGCTGGCGAGTGCACCACGGAGTGCCTCCAAAAGGTTGTATTCACTAAAAAACAGTGTATTTTGTCTTATTGTACCCTAAATAACCTATTCCGTCGAAACTACAGGTAGAATATGTATCCAAAGATACATGCAAAATCGTCGTTTCAGACCGTGAAACGCTCAAATATGATGTAAAAACTGTTTCTCAAAACATGTCTCCAAATCACTTGAAAATGCGTTTTCTAAGCGAATTATGTGTTTTTATAGTGTTTTGCAGTAACTTCTATAGTTCACATCGGCACTCTAGCTGCGCTGGCGAGTGCACCACGGAGTGCCTCCAAAAGGTTGTATTCACTAAAAAACAGTGTATTTTGTCTTATTGTACCCTAAATAACCTAGTTCCATCAAAACTACAGGTAGAATATGTGTCCAAATGCTACACACAAATCGTTCGTTTCAGACCGTGAAACGCTCAAATATGATGTAAAAACAGTTTCTCAAAACATGTCTTCAATACACTTGAAAATGCGTTTTCTAAGCGAATTACGTGTTTTTAAGGTGTTTTGCATTAACTTCTATAGTTCAAACGGCACTCTAGCTGCGCTGGCGAGTGCACCACGGAGTGCCTCCAAAAGGTTGTATTCACTAAAATCAGTATATTTTGTCTTATTGTAGCATAAATAACCTAGTTCCATCGAAACTACAGGTTGGATATGTTTCGAAAGATACATGCAAAAACGTCGTTTCAGACCGTGGAACGCTTAAATATGATGTAAAAACTGTTTCTCAAAACATGTCTCCAAAACACTTGAAAATGCGTTTTCTAAGCGAATTACGTGTTTTTAAGGTGTTTTGCAGTAACTTCTAAATTCAAATCGGCACTCTAGCTGCGCTGGCGAGTGCACCACGGAGTGCCTCCAAAAGGTTGTATTCACTAAAAAACAGTGTATTTTGTCTTATTGTACCCTAAATAACCTAGTTCCATCGAAACTACAGGTAGAATATGTTTCCAAAGATACATGCAAAATCGTCGTTTCAGACCGTGAAAACGCTCAAATATGATGTAAAAACTGATTCTCAAACATGTCTACAAAACACTTGAAAATGCGTTTTCTAAGCGAATTACGTGTTTTTAACGTGTTTTGCAGTAACTTCTATAGTTCAAATCGGTACTCTAGCTGCGCTAGCGAGTGCACCACGGAGTGCCTCCAAAAGGTTGTATTCACTTAAAATCAGTGTATTTTGTCTTATTGTAGCATAAATAACCTAGTTCCATCGAAACTACAGGTAGAATAAATTTCCAAAGATACATGCAAAATCGTCGTTTCAGTCCGTGAAACGCTCAAATATGATGTAAAAACTTTTTCTCAAAACATGTCTCCAATCACTTGAAAATGCGTTTTCTAAACGAATTACGTGTTTTAAGGTGTTTTGCAGTAACTTCTATAGTTCAAATCGGCACTCTAGCTGCGCTGGCGAGTGCACCACGGAGTGCCTCCAAAAGGTTGTATTCACCAAAATCAGTGTATTTTGTCTTATTGTAGCATAAATAACCTAGTTCCATCGAAACTACAGATAGAATATGTTTCCAAAGATACATGCAAAATCGTCGTTTCAGACCGTGAAACGCTCAAATATGATGTAAAACTGTTTCTCAAAACATGTCTCCAAATCACTTGAAAATGCGTTTTCAAGCGAATTACGTGTTTTTAAGGTGTTTTGCAGTAACTTCTATAATTCTAACCGGCACTCTAGCTACGCTGGCGAGTGCACCACGGACTGCCTCCAAAATGTTGTATTCACTAAAAAACAGTGTATTTTGTCTTATTGTACCCTAAATAACCTAGTTCCATCGAAACTACAGGTAGAATATTTTTCCAAAGATACATGCAAAATCGTCGTTTCAGACCGTGAAACGCTCAAATATGATGTAAAATCTGTTTCTCAAAACATGACTCCAAAACACTTGAAAATGCGTTCTCTAAACGAATTACGTGTTTTTAAGGTGTTTTGCAGTAAGTTCTATAGTTCAAATCGGCACTCTAGCTGCGCTGGCGAGTGCAGCACGGAGTGCCTCCAAAAGGTTGTATTCACTAAAAATCAGTGTATTTTGTCTTATTGTAGCATAAATAACCTAGTTCCATCGAAACTACAGTAGAATATGTTTCGAAAGATACATGCAAAATCGTCGTTTCAGACCGTGAAACGCTCAAATATAATGTAAAAACTGTTTCTCAAAACATGTCTTCAAAACACTTGAAATGCGTTTTCTAAGCGAATTACGTGTTTTTAAGGTGTTTTGCAGTAACTTCTATAGTTCAAATAGGCACTCTAGCTGCGCTGGCGAGTGCACCACGGAGTGCCTCCAAAAGGTTGTATTCACTAAAAATCAGTGTATTTTGTCTTATTGTAGCATAAATAACCTAGTTCCATCGAAACTACAGGTTGAATATGTTTCGAAAATTACATGCAAAAACGTCGTTTCAGACCGTGAAACGCTCAAATATGATGTAAAACTGTTTCTCAAAACATGTCTCCAGAACACTTGAAAATGCGTTTTCTAAGCGAATTACGTGTTTTTAAGGTGTTTTGCAGTAACTTCTATAGTTTAAATCGGCACTCTAGCTGCGCTGGCGAGTGCACCACGGAGTGCCTCCAAAAGGTTGTATTCACTAAAAAACAGTGTATTTTGTCTATTGTACCCTAAATAACCTATTCCGTCGAAACTACAGGTAGAATATGTATCCAAAGATACATGCAAAATCGTCGTTTCAGACCGTGAAACGCTCAAATATGATGTAAAAACTGTTTCTCAAAACATGTCTCCAAATCACTTGAAAATGCGTTTTCTAAGCGAATTATGTGTTTTTATAGTGTTTTGCAGTAACTTCTATAGTTCACATCGCACTCTAGCTGCGCTGGCGAGTGCACCACGGAGTGCCTCCAAAAGGTTGTATTCACTAAAAAACAGTGTATTTTGTCTTATTGTACCCTAAATAACCTATTCCGTCGAAACTACAGGTAGAATATGTATCCAAAGATACATGCAAAATCGTCGTTTCAGACCGTGAAACGCTCAAATATGATGTAAAAACTGTTTCTCAAAACATGTCTCCAAATCACTTGAAATGCGTTTTCTAAGCGAATTACGTGTTTTTAAGGTGTTTTGCAGTAACTTCTATAGTTCAAATCGGCACTCTAGCTGCGCTGGCGAGTGCACCACGGATTGCCTCCAAAACGTTGTATTCACTAAAAATCAGTGTATTTTGTCTTATTGTACCCTAAATAACCTAGTTCCATCGAAACTACAGGTAGAATATGTTTCCAAAGATACATGCAAAATCGTCGTTTCAGACCGTGAAACGCTCAAATATGATGTAAAAACTTTTTCTCAAAACACTTGAAAATGCGTTTTCTAAGCGAATTACGTGTTTTTAAGGTGTTTTGAAGTAACTTCTATAGTTCAAATCGGCACTCTAGTTACCCTGGCGAGTGCACCACGGAGTGCCTCCAAAATGTTGTATTCACTAAAAAACAGTGTATTTTGTCTTATTGTACCCTAAATAACCCAGTTTAATCGTAACTACTGTAGAATTTGTGTCCAAATGCTACACACAAATCGTTCGTTTCATACCGTGAAACGCTCAAATATGATGTAAAAACTGTTTCTCAAAACATGTCTCCAAATCACTTGAAAATACGTTTTCTAAGCGAACTACGTGTTTTTAGGTGTTTTGCAGTAACTTCTATAGTTCAAATCGGCACTCTAGCTGCGCTGGCGAGTGCACCACGGATCGCCTCCAAAAGGTTGTATTCACTAAAAAACAGTGTATTTTGTCTTATTGTAGCCTAAATAACCTAGTTCCATCGTAACTACAGGTAGAATATGTTTCCAAAGATACATGCAAAATCGTCGTTTCAGACCGTGAAACGCTCAAATATGATGTAAAAACTGTTTATCAAAACATGTCTCCAAATCACTTGAAAATGCGTTTTCTAAGCGAAATCCGTGTTCTTAAGGTGTTTTGCAGTAACTTTTATAGTTCAAATCGGCTCTCTAGCTGCGCTGGCCGAGTGCACCACGGAGTGCCTCCAAAAGGTTGTATTCACTAAAAAACAGTGTATTTTGTCTTATTGTACCCTAAATAACCTAGTTCCATCGAAACTACAGGTAGAATATGTTAAAAAAGATACATGCAAAATCGTCGTTTCAGACCGGGAAACGCTCAAAAATGATGTAAAAACTGTTTCTCAAGACATGTCTCCAAAACACTTGAAATGCGTTTTCTAAGCGAATACGTGTTTTTAGGGGTTTACAGTAACTTTTATAGTTCAAATCGGCACTCTAGCAGCGCTGGCGAGTGCACCACGGATTGCCTCCAAAACGTTGTATTCAGTAAAAAACAGTGTATTTTGTCTTATTGTACCCTAAATAACCTAGATCCATCGAAACTACAGGTAGAATATGTGTCCAAATGCTACACACAAATCGTTCGTATCAGACCGTGAAACACTCAAATATGATGTAAAAACTGTTTCTCAAAACATGTCTCCAAATCACTTGAAAATACGTTTTCTAAGCGAGCTACGTGTTTTTAAGGTGTTTTGCAGTAACTTCTATAGTTCAATCAGCACTCTAGCTGCGCTGGCGAGTGCACCACGGATTGCCTCCAAAAGGTTGTATTCACTAAAAAACAGTGTTTTTTGTCTTATTGTAGCCTAAATAACCTAGTTCCATCGAAACTACAGGTAGAATATGTTTCCAAAGATACATGCAAAATCGTCTTTTCAGACCGTGAAACGCTCAAATATGATGTAAAAACTGTTTCTCAAAACATGACTCCAAATCACTTGAAAATGCGTTTTCTAAGCGAATTACGTGTTCTTAAGGTGTTTTGCAATAACTTCTATAGTTCAAATCAACACTCTAGCTGCGCTGGCGAGTGCACCACGGAGTGCCTCCAAAAGGTTGTATTCACTAAAAAACAGTGTATTTCGTCTTATTGTACCTTAAATAACCTAGTTCCATCGAAACTACAGGTAGAATACATTTCCAAAGATACATGCAAAATTGTCGTTTCAGTCCGTGAAACGCTCAAATATGATGTAAAAACTGTTTCTCAAAACATGTCTCCAAATCACTTTAAAATGCGTTTTCTAAGCGAATTACGTGTTTTTAAGGTGTTTTGCAGTAACTTCTATAGTTCAAATCGGCACTCTAGCTGCGCTGGCGAGTGCACCACGGAGTGCCTCCAAAAGGTTGTATTCACTAAAAATCAGTGTATTTTGTCTTATTGAAGCATACATAACCTAGTTCCATCGAAACTACAGGTAGAATATGTTTCGAAAGACAGATGCAAAATCGTCGTTTCAGACCGTGAAACGCTCAAATATAATGTAAAAAAACTGTTTCTCAAAACATGTCTCCAAAACACTTGAAAATGCGTTTTCTAAGCGAATTACGTGTTTTTAAGGTGTTTTGCAGTAACTTCTATAGTTCAAATAGGCACTCTAGTTGCGCTGGCGAGTGCACCACGGAGTGCCTCCAAAAGGTTGTATTCACTAAAAATCAGTGTATTTTGTCTTATTGTAGCATAAATAACCTAGTTCCATCGAAACTACAGGTTGAATATGTTTCGAAAATTACATGCAAAAACGTCGTTTCAGACCGTGAAACGCTCAAATATGATGTAAAAACTGTTTCTCAAAACATGTCTCCAGAACACTTGAAAATGCGTTTTCTAAGCGAATTACGTGTTTTTAAGGTGTTTTGCAGTAACTTCTATAGTTTAAATCGGCACTCTAGCTGCGCTGGCGAGTGCACCACGGAGTGCCTCCAAAAGGTTGTATTCACTAAAAAACAGTGTATTTTGTCTTATTGTACCCTAAATAACCTAGTTCCATCAAAACTACAGGTAGAATATGTGTCCAAATGCTACACACAAATCGTTCGTTTCAGACCGTGAAACGCTCAAATATGATGTAAAAACAGTTTCTCAAAACATGTCTTCAATATACTTGAAAATGCGTTTTCTAAGCGAATTACGTGTTTTTAAGGTGTTTTGCATTAACTTCTATAGTTCAAATCGGCACTCTAGCTGCGCTGGCGAGTGCACCACGGAGTGCCTCCAAAAGGTTGTATTCACTAAAAATCAGTATATTTTGTCTTATTGTAGCATAAATAACCTAGTTCCATCGAAACTACAGGTTGGATATGTTTCGAAAGATACATGCAAAAACGTCGTTTCAGACCGTGGAACGCTTAAATATGATGTAAAAACTGTTCCTCAAAACATGTCTCCAAAACACTTGAAAATGCGTTTTCTAAGCGAATTACGTGTTTTTAAGGTGTTTTGCAGTAACTTCTAAAGTTCAAATCGGCACTCTAGCTGCGCTGGCGAGTGCACCACAGAGTGCCTCCAAAAGGTTGTATTCACTAAAAAACAGTGTATTTTGTCTTATTGTACCCTAAATAACCTAGTTCCATCGAAGCTACAGGTAGAATATGTTTCCAAAGATACATGCAAAATCGTCGTTTCAGACCGTGAAACGCTCAAATATGATGTAAAAACTGATTCTCAAAACATGTCTACAAAACACTTGAAAATGCGTTTTCTAAGCGAATTACGTGTTTTTAACGTGTTTTGCAGTAACTTCTATAGTTCAAATCGGCACTCTAGCTGCGCTAGCGAGTGCACCACGGAGTGCCTCCAAAAGGTTGTATTCACTTAAAATCAGTGTATTTTGTCTTATTGTAGCATAAATAACTTAGTTCCATCGAAACTACAGGTAGAATAAATTTCCAAAGATACATGCAAAATCGTCGTTTCAGTCCGTGAAACGCTCAAATATGATGTAAAAACTTTTTCTCAAAACATGTCTCCAAATCACTTGAAAATGCGTTTTCTAAGCGAATTACGTGTTTTTAAGGTGTTTTGCAGTAACTTCTATAGTTCAAATCGGCACTCTAGCTGCGCTGGCGAGTGTACCACGGAGTGCCTCCAAAAGGTTGTATTCACTAAAAATCAGTGTATTTTGTCTTATTGTAGCATAAATAACCTAGTTCCATCGAAACTACAGATAGAATATGTTTCCAAAGATACATGCAAAATCGTCGTTTCAGACCGTGAAACGCTCAAATATGATGTAAAAACTGTTTCTCAAAACATGTCTCCAAATCACTTGAAAATGCGTTTTCTAAGAGAATTACGTGTTTTTAAGGTGTTTTGCAGTAACTTCTATAGTTCAAACCGCCACTCTAGCTACGCTGGCGAGTGCACCACGGAGTGCCTCCAAAATGTTGTATTCACTAAAAAACAGTGTATTTTGTCTTATTGTACCCTAAATAACCTAGTTCCATCGAAACTACAGGTAGAATAAATTTCCAAAGATACATGCAAAATCGTCGTTTCAGTCCGTGAAACGCTCAAATATGATGTAAAAACTGTTTCTCAAAACATGTCTCCAAATCACTTGAAAATGCGCTTTCTAAGCGAATTACGTGTTTTTAAGGTGTTTTGCAGTAACTTCTATAGTTCAAATCGGCACTCTAGCTACCCTGGCGAGTGCACCACGGAGTGCCTCCAAAAGGTTGTATTCACTAAAAAACAGTGTATTTTGTCTTATTGTACCATAAATAACCCAGTTTAATCGAAACTACTGGTAGAATTTGTGTCCAAATGCTACACACAAATCGTTCGTTTCATACCGTGAAACGCTCAAATATGATGTAAAAACTGTTTCTCAAAACATGTCTCCAAATCACTTGAAAATACGTTTTCTAAGCGAACTACGTGTTTTTAGGTGTTTTGCAGTAACTTCTATAGTTCAAATCGGCACTCTAGCTGCGCTGGCGAGTGCACCACGGAGTGCCTCCAAAAGGTTGTATTCACTAAAAATCAGTGTATTTTGTCTTATTGTAGCATAAATAACCTAGTTCCATCGAAACTACAGATAGAATATGTTTCCAAAGATACATGCAAAATCGTCGTTTCAGACCGTGAAACGCTCAAATATGATGTAAAAACTGTTTCTCAAAACATGTCTCCAAATCACTTGAAAATGCGTTTTCTAAGCGAATTACGTGTTTTTAAGGTGTTTTGCAGTAACTTCTATAGATCAAATAGGCACTCTAGATGCGCTGGCGAGTGCACCACGGAGTGCCTCCAAAAGGTTGTATTCACTAAAAAACAGTGTATTTTGTCTTATTGTAGCAGAAATAACCTAGTTCCATCGAAATTACAGGTAGAATATGTTTCCAAAGATACATGCAAAATCGTCGTTTCAGACCGTGAAACGCTCAAATATGATGTAAAACTGTTTCTCAAAACATGTCTCCAAATCACTTGAAAATGCGTTTTCTAAGCGAATTACGTGTTTTTAAGGTGTTTTGCAATAACTTCTATAGTTCAAATCAACACTCTAGCTGCGCTGGCGAGTGCACCACGGAGTGCCTCCAAAAGGTTGTATTCACTAAAAAACAGTGTATTTCGTCTTATTGTACCTTAAATAACCTAGTTCCATCGAAACTACAGGTAGAATACATTTCCAAAGATACATGCAAAATCGTCGTTTCAGTCCGTGAAACGCTCAAATATGATGTAAAAACTGTTTCTCAAAACATGTCTCCAAATCACTTGAAAATGCGTTTTCTAAGCGAATTACGTGTTTTTAAGGTGTTTTGCAAAAACTTCTATAGTTCAAATCGGCACTCTAGCTGCGCTGGCAAGTGCACCACGGAGTGCCTCCAAAAGGTTGTATTCACTAAAATTCAGTGTATTTTGTCTTATTGTTGCATAAATAACCTAGTTCCATCGAAACTACAGATAGAATATGTTTCCAAAGATACATGCAAAATCGTCGTTTCAGACCGTGAAACGCTCAAATATGATGTAAAAACTGTTTCTCAAAACATGTCTTCAAATCACTTGAAAATGCGTTTTCTAAGCGAATTACGTGTTCTTAAGGTGTTTTGCAATAACTTCTATAGTTCAAATCAACACTCTAGCTGCGCTGGCGAGTGCACCACGCAGTGCCTCCAAAAGGTTGTATTTACTAAAAATCAGTGTATTTTGTCTTATTGTAGCATAAATAAATTAGTTCCATCGAAACTACAGGTAGAATATGTTTCGAAAGACAGATGCAAAATCGTCGTTTCAGACCGTGAAACGCTCAAATATGAGGTAAAAAAACTGTTTCTCAAAACATGTCTCCAAAACACTTGAAAATGCGTTTTCTAAGCAAATTACGTGTTTTTAGCGTGTTTTGCAGTAACTTCTATAGTTCAAATCGGCACTCTAGCTGCGCTGGCGAGTGCACCACGGAGTGCCTCCAAAAGGTTGTATTCACTAAAAAACAGTGTATTTTGTCTTATTTTACCCTAAATAACCTATTTCCATCGATACTACAGGTAGAATATGTTTCCAAAGATCCATGCAAAATCGTCGTTTCAGACCGTGAAACGCTCAAATATGATGTAAAATCTGTTTCTCAAAACATGTCTCCAAATCACTTGAAAATGCGTTTTCTAAGCGAATTACGTGTTTTTAAGATGTTTTGCAGTAACTTCTATAGTTCAAATCGGCACTCTAGCTGGGCTGGCGAGTGCACCACGGAGTGCCTCCAAAAGGTTGTATTCACTAAAAAACAGTGTATTTTGTCTTCTTGTACCCTAAATAACCTATTTCCATCGAAACTACAGGTAGAATATGTTTCCAAAAATACATGCAAAATCGTCGTTTCAGACCGTGAAACGCTCAAATATGATGTAAAAACTGTTTCTCAAAACACTTGAAAATGCGTTTTCTAAGCGAATTACGTGTTTTTAAGGTGTTTTGAAGTAACTTCAATAGTTCAAATCGGCACTCTAGCTGCGCTGGCGAGTGCACCACGGAGTGCCTCCAAAAGGTTGTATTCACTAAAAATCAGTGTATTTTGTCTTATTGTAGCATAAATAACCTAGTTCCATCGAAACTACAGATAGAATATGTTTCCAAAGATACATGCAAAATCGTCGTTTCAGACCGTGAAACGCTCAAATATGATGTAAAAACTGTTTCTCAAAACATGTCTCCAAATCACTTGAAAATGCGTTTTCTAAGCGAATTACGTGTTTTTAAGGTGTTTTGCAGTAACTTCTATAGTTCAAATAGGTACTCTAGCTGCGCTGGCGAGTGCACCACGGAGTGCCTCCAAAAGGTTGTATTCACTAAAAAACAGTGTATTTTGTCTTATTGTAGCAGAAATAACCTAGTTCCATCGAAATTACAGGTAGAATATGTTTCCAAAGATACATGCAAAATCGTCGTTTCAGACCGTGAAACGCTCAAATATGATGTAAAAACTGTTTCTCAAAACATGTCTCCAAATCACTTGAAAATGCGTTTTCTAAGCGAATTACGTGTTTTTAAGGTGTTTTGCATTAACTTCTATAGTTCAAATCAACACTCTAGCTGCGCTGGCGAGTGCACCACGGAGTGCCTCCAAAAGGTTGTATTCACTAAAAAACAGTGTATTTCGTCTTATTGTACCTTAAATAACCTAGTTCCATCGAAACTACAGGTAGAATACATTTCCAAAGATACATGCAAAATCGTCGTTTCAGTCCGTGAAACGCTCAAATATGATGTAAAAACTGTTTCTCAAAACATGTCTCCAAATCACTTGAAAATGCGTTTTCTAAGCGAATTACGTGTTTTTAAGGTGTTTTGCAGTAACTTCTATAGTTCAAATCGGCACTCTAGCTGCGCTGGCGAGTGCACCACGGAGTGCCTCCAAAAGGTTGTATTCACTAAAAATCAGTGTATTTTGTCTTATTGTAGCATAAATAACCTAGTTCCATCGAAACTACAGGTAGAATATGTTTCGAAAGATACATGCAAAATCGTCGATTCAGACCGTGAAACGCTCAAATATGATGTAAAAACTGTTTCTCAAAACATGTCTCCAAATCACTTGAAAATGCGTTTTCTAAGCGAATTACGTGTTTTTAAGGTGTTTTGCAGTAACTTCTATAATTCTAACCGGCACTCTAGCTGCGCTGGCGAGTGCACCACGGAGTGCCTCCAAAAGGTTGCATTCACTAAAAATCAGTGTATTTTGTCTTATTGTAGCATAAATAACCAAGTTCCATCGAAACTACAGATAGAATATGTTTCCAAAGATACATGCAAAATCGTCGTTTCAGAACGTGAAACGCTCAAATATGATGTAAAAACTGTTTCTCAAAACATGTCTCCAAATCACTTGAAAATGCGTTTTCTAAGCGAATTACGTGTTTTTAAGGTGTTTTGCAGTAACTTCTATAGTTCAAATCGGCACTCTAGCTGCGCTGGCGAGTGCACCACGGAGTGCCTCCAAAACGTTGTATTCACTAAAAAACAGTGTACTTTGTCTTATTGTACCCTAAATAACCTAGTTCCATCGAAACTACAGGTAGAACATGTTTCCAAAGATACATGCAAAATCGTCGATTCAGACCGTGAAACGCTCAAATATGATGGAAAAACTGTTTCTCAAAACATGTCTCCAAATCACTTGAAAATGCGTTTTCTAAGCGAATTACGTGTTTTTAAGGTGTTTTGCAGTAACTTCTATAATTCTAACCGGCACTCTAGCTACGCTGGCGAGTGCACCACGGACTGCCTCCAAAATGTTGTATTCACTAAAAAACAGTGTATTTTGTCTTATTGTACCCTAAATAACCTAGTTCCATCGAAACTACAGGTAGAATATTTTTCCAAAGATACATGCAAAATCGTCGTTTCAGACCGTGAAACGCTCAAATATGATGTAAAATCTGTTTCTCAAAACATGTCTCCAAAACACTTGAAAATGCGTTCTCTAAACGAATTACGTGTTTTTAAGGTGTTTTGCAGTAAGTTCTATAGTTCAAATCGGCACTCTAGCTGCGCTGGCGAGTGCAGCACGGAGTGCCTCCAAAAGGTTGTATTCACTAAAAATCAGTGTATTTTGTCTTATTGTAGCATAAATAACCTAGTTCCATCGAAACTACAGGTAGAATATGTTTCGAAAGATACATGCAAAATCGTCGTTTCAGACCGTGAAACGCTCAAATATAATGTAAAAACTGTTTCTCAAAACATGTCTTCAAAACACTTGAAAATGCGTTTTCTAAGCGAATTACGTGTTTTTAAGGTGTTTTGCAGTAACTTCTATAGTTCAAATAGGCACTCTAGCTGCGCTGGCGAGTGCACCACGGAGTGCCTCCAAAAGGTTGTATTCACTAAAAATCAGTGTATTTTGTCTTATTGTAGCATAAATAACCTAGTTCCATCGAAACTACAGGTTGAATATGTTTCGAAAATTACATGCAAAAACGTCGTTTCAGACCGTGAAACGCTCAAATATGATGTAAAAACTGTTTCTCAAAACATGTCTCCAGAACACTTGAAAATGCGTTTTCTAAGCGAATTACGTGTTTTTAAGGTGTTTTGCAGTAACTTCTATAGTTTAAATCGGCACTCTAGCTGCGCTGGCGAGTGCACCACGGAGTGCCTCCAAAAGGTTGTATTCACTAAAAAACAGTGTATTTTGTCTTATTGTACCCTAAATAACCTATTCCGTCGAAACTACAGGTAGAATATGTATCCAAAGATACATGCAAAATCGTCGTTTCAGACCGTGAAACGCTCAAATATGATGTAAAAACTGTTTCTCAAAACATGTCTCCAAATCACTTGAAAATGCGTTTTCTAAGCGAATTATGTGTTTTTATAGTGTTTTGCAGTAACTTCTATAGTTCACATCGGCACTCTAGCTGCGCTGGCGAGTGCACCACGGAGTGCCTCCAAAAGGTTGTATTCACTAAAAAACAGTGTATTTTGTCTTATTGTACCCTAAATAACCTAGTTCCATCAAAACTACAGGTAGAATATGTGTCCAAATGCTACACACAAATCGTTCGTTTCAGACCGTGAAACGCTCAAATATGATGTAAAAACAGTTTCTCAAAACATGTCTTCAATACACTTGAAAATGCGTTTTCTAAGCGAATTACGTGTTTTTAAGGTGTTTTGCATTAACTTCTATAGTTCAAATCAGCACTCTAGCTGCGCTGGCGAGTGCACCACGGAGTGCCTCCAAAAGGTTGTATTCACTAAAAATCAGTATATTTTGTCTTATTGTAGCATAAATAACCTAGTTCCATCGAAACTACAGGTTGGATATGTTTCGAAAGATACATGCAAAAACGTCGTTTCAGACCGTGGAACGCTTAAATATGATGTAAAAACTGTTTCTCAAAACATGTCTCCAAAACACTTGAAAATGCGTTTTCTAAGCGAATTACGTGTTTTTAAGGTGTTTTGCAGTAACTTCTAAAGTTCAAATCGGCACTCTAGCTGCGCTGGCGAGTGCACCACGGAGTGCCTCCAAAAGGTTGTATTCCCTAAAAAACAGTGTATTTTGTCTTATTGTACCCTAAATAACCTAGTTCCATCGAAACTACAGGTAGAATATGTTTCCAAAGATACATGCAAAATCGTCGTTTCAGACCGTGAAACGCTCAAATATGATGTAAAAACTGATTCTCAAAACATGTCTACAAAACACTTGAAAATGCGTTTTCTAAGCGAATTACGTGTTTTTAACGTGTTTTGCAGTAACTTCTATAGTTCAAATCGGCACTCTAGCTGCGCTAGCGAGTGCACCACGGAGTGCCTCCAAAAGGTTGTATTCACTTAAAATCAGTGTATTTTGTCTTATTGTAGCATAAATAACCTAGTTCCATCGAAACTACAGGTAGAATAAATTTCCAAAGATACATGCAAAATCGTCGTTTCAGTCCGTGAAACGCTCAAATATGATGTAAAAACTTTTTCTCAAAACATGTCTCCAAATCACTTGAAAATGCGTTTTCTAAGCGAATTACGTGTTTTTAAGGTGTTTTGCAGTAACTTCTATAGTTCAAATCGGCACTCTAGCTGCGCTGGCGAGTGCACCACGGAGTGCCTCCAAAAGGTTGTATTCACTAAAAATCAGTGTATTTTGTCTTATTGTAGCATAAATAACCTAGTTCCATCGAAACTACAGATAGAATATGTTTCCAAAGATACATGCAAAATCGTCGTTTCAGACCGTGAAACGCTCAAATATGATGTAAAAACTGTTTCTCAAAACATGTCTCCAAATCACTTGAAAATGCGTTTTCTAAGCGAATTACGTGTTTTTAAGGTGTTTTGCATTAACTTCTATAGTTCAAATCAGCACTCTAGCTGCGCTGGCGAGTGCACCACGGAGTGCCTCCAAAAGGTTGTATTCACTAAAAATCAGTATATTTTGTCTTATTGTAGCATAAATAACCTAGTTCCATCGAAACTACAGGTTGGATATGTTTCGAAAGATACATGCAAAAACGTCGTTTCAGACCGTGGAACGCTTAAATATGATGTAAAAACTGTTTCTCAAAACATGTCTCCAAAACACTTGAAAATGCGTTTTCTAAGCGAATTACGTGTTTTTAAGGTGTTTTGCAGTAACTTCTAAAGTTCAAATCGGCACTCTAGCTGCGCTGGCGAGTGCACCACGGAGTGCCTCCAAAAGGTTGTATTCACTAAAAATCAGTATATTTTGTCTTATTGTAGCATAAATAACCTAGTTCCATCGAAACTACAGGTTGGATATGTTTCGAAAGATACATGCAAAATCGTCGTTTCAGACCGTGAAACGCTCAAATATGATGTAAAAACTGTTTCTCTAAACATGTCTCCAAATCACTTGAAAATGCGTTTTCTAAGCGAATTACGTGTTTTTAAGGTGTTTTGCAGTAACTTCTATAATTCAAACCGGCACTCTAGCTACGCTGGCGAGTGCACCACGGAGTGCCTCCAAAATGTTGTATTCACTAAAAAACAGTGTATTTTGTTTTATTGTACCCTAAATAACCTAGTTCCATCGAAACTACAGGTAGAATAAATTTCCAAAAATACATGCAAAATCGTCGTTTCAGTCCGTGAAACGCTCAAATATGATGTAAAAACTGTTTCTCAAAACATGTCTCCAAATCACTTGAAAATGCGTTTTCTAAGCGAATTACGTGTTTTTAAGGTGTTTTGCAGTAACTTCTATAGTTCAAATCGGCACTCTAGCTGCGCTGGCGAGTGCACCACGGATTGCCTCCAAAACGTTGTATTCACTAAAAAACAGTGTATTTTGTCTTATTGTAGCCTAAATAACCTAGTTCCATCGTAACTACAGGTAGAATATGTTTCCAAAGATACATGCAAAATCGTCGTTTCAGACCGTGAAACGCTCAAATATGATGTAAAAACTGTTTATCAAAACATGTCTCCAAATCACTTGAAAATGCGTTTTCTAAGCGAAATCCGTGTTCTTAAGGTGTTTTGCAGTAACTTTTATAGTTCAAATCGGCTCTCTAGCTGCGCTGGCGAGTGCACCACGGAGTGCCTCCAAAAGGTTGTATTCACTAAAAAACAGTGTATTTTGTCTTATTGTACCCTAAATAACCTAGTTCCATCGAAACTACAGGTAGAATATGTTAAAAAAGATACATGCAAAATCGTCGTTTCAGACCGTGAAACGCTCAAAAATGATGTAAAAACTGTTTCTCAAGACATGTCTCCAAAACACTTGAAAATGCGTTTTCTAAGCGAATTACGTGTTTTTAAGGGGTTTACAGTAACTTTTATAGTTCAAATCGGCACTCTAGCAGCGCTGGCGAGTGCACCACGGATTGCCTCCAAAACGTTGTATTCAGTAAAAAACAGTGTATTTTGTCTTATTGTACCCTAAATAACCTAGTTCCATCGAAACTACAGGTAGAATATGTGTCCAAATGCTACACACAAATCGTTCGTATCAGACCGTGAAACGCTCAAATATGATGTAAAAACTGTTTCTCAAAACATGTCTCCAAATCACTTGAAAATACGTTTTCTAAGCGAGCTACGTGTTTTTAAGGTGTTTTGCAGTAACTTCTATAGTTCAAATCAGCACTCTAGCTGCGCTGGCGAGTGCACCACGGATTGCCTCCAAAAGGTTGTATTCACTAAAAAACAGTGTTTTTTGTCTTATTGTAGCCTAAATAACCTAGTTCCATCGAAACTACAGGTAGAATATGTTTCCAAAGATACATGCAAAATCGTCTTTTCAGACCGTGAAACGCTCAAATATGATGTAAAAACTGTTTCTCAAAACATGACTCCAAATCACTTGAAAATGCGTTTTCTAAGCGAATTAGGTGTTCTTAAGGTGTTTTGCAATAACTTCTATAGTTCAAATCAACACTCTAGCTGCGCTGGCGAGTGCACCACGGAGTGCCTCCAAAAGGTTGTATTCACTAAAAAACAGTGTATTTCGTCTTATTATACCTTAAATAACCTAGTTCCATCGAAACTACAGGTAGAATACATTTCCAAAGATACATGCAAAATCGTCGTTTCAGTCCGTGAAACGCTCAAATATGATGTAAAAACTGTTTCTCAAAACATGTCTCCAAATCACTTTAAAATGCGTTTTCTAAGCGAATTACGTGTTTTTAAGGTGTTTTGCAGTAACTTCTATAGTTCAAACCGCCACTCTAGCTACGCTGGCGAGTGCACCACGGAGTGCCTCCAAAATGTTGTATTCACTAAAAAACAGTGTATTTTGTCTTATTGTACCCTAAATAACCTAGTTCCATCGAAACTACAGGTAGAATAAATTTCCAAAGATACATGCAAAATCGTCGTTTCAGTCCGTGAAACGCTCAAATAAGATGTAAAAACTGTTTTTCAAAACATGTCTCCAAATCACTTGAAAATGCGTTTTCTAAGCGAATTACGTGTTTTTAAGGTGTTTTGCAGTAACTTCTATAGTTCAAATCGGCACTCTAGCTGCGCTGGCGAGTGCACCACGGATTGCCTCCAAAACGTTGTATTCACTAAAAATCAGTGTATTTTGTCTTATTGTACCCTAAATAACCTAGTTCCATAGAAACTACAGGTAGAATATGTTTCCAAAGATACATGCAAAATCGTCGTTTCAGACCGTGAAACGCTCAAATATGATGAAAAAACTTTTTCTCAAAACACTTGAAAATGCGTTTTCTAAGCGAATTACGTGTTTTTAAGGTGTTTTGAAGTAACTTCTATAGTTCAAATCGGCACTCTAGCTACCCTGGCGAGTGCACCACGGAGTGCCTCCAAAAGGTTGTATTCACTAAAAAACAGTGTATTTTGTCTTATTGTAGCCTAAATAACCTAGTTCCATCGTAACTACAGGTAGAATATGTGTCCAAATGCTACACAGAAATCGTTCGTATCAGACCGTGAAACGCTCAAATATGATGTAAAAACTGTTTCTCAAAACATGTTTCCAAATCACTTGAAAATACGTTTTCTAAGCGAGCTACGTGTTTTTAAGGTGTTTTGCAGTAACTTCTATAGTTCAAATCAGCACTCTAGCTGCGCTGGCGAGTGCACCACGGATTGCCTCCAAAAGGTTGTATTCACTAAAAAACAGTGTTTTTTGTCTTATTGTAGCCTAAATAACCTAGTTCCATCGAAACTACAGGTAGAATATGTTTCCAAAGATACATGCAAAATCGTCTTTTCAGACCGTGAAACGCTCAAATATGATGTAAAAACTGTTTCTCAAAACATGACTCCAAATCACTTAAAAATGCGTTTTCTAAGCGAATTACGTGTTCTTAAGGTGTTTTGCAATAACTTCTATAGTTCAAATCAACACTCTAGCTGCGCTGGCGAGTGCACCACGGAGTGCCTCCAAAAGGTTGTATTCACTAAAAAACAGTGTATTTCGTCTTATTGTACCTTAAATAACCTAGTTCCATCGAAACTACAGGTAGAATACATTTCCAAAGATACATGCAAAATCGTCGTTTCAGTCCGTGAAACGCTCAAATATGATGTAAAAACTGTTTCTCAAAACATGTCTCCAAATCACTTGAAAATGCGTTTTCTAAGCGAATTACGTGTTTTTAAGGTGTTTTGCAGTAACTTCTATAGTTCAAATCGGCACTCTAGCTGCGCTGGCGAGTGCACCACGGAGTGCCTCCAAAAGGTTGTATTCACTAAAAATCAGTATATTTTGTCTTATTGTAGCATAAATAACCTAGTTCCATCGAAACTACAGGTTGGATATGTTTCGAAAGATACATGCAAAAACGTCGTTTCAGACCGTGGAACGCTCAAATATGATGTAAAAACAGTTTCTCAAAACATGTCTTCAATACACTTGAAAATGCGTTTTCTAAGCGAATTACGTGTTTTTAAGGTGTTTTTCATTAACTTCTATAGTTCAAATCGGCACTCTAGCTGCGCTGGCGAGTGCACCACGGAGTGCCTCCAAAAGGTTGTATTCACTAAAAATCAGTATATTTTGTCTTATTGTAGCATAAATAACCTAGTTCCATCGAAACTACAGGTTGGATATGTTTCGAAAGATACATGCAAAAACGTCGTTTCAGACCGTGGAACGCTCAAATATGATGTAAAAACTGTTTCTCAAAACATGTTTTCAAAACACTTGAAAATGCGTTTTCTAAGCGAATTACGTGTTTTTAAGGTGTTTTGCAGTAACTTCTAAAGTTCAAATCGGCACTCTAGCTGCGCTGGCGAGTGCACCACGGAGTGCCTCCAAAAGGTTGTATTCACTAAAAAACAGTGTATTTTGTTTTATTGTACCCTAAATAACCTAGTTCCATCGAAACTACAGGTAGAACATGTTTCCAAAGATACATGCAAAATCGTCGATTCAGACCGTGAAACGTTCAAATATGATGTAAAAACTGTTTCTCAAAACATGTCTCCAAATCACTTGAAAATGCGTTTTCTAAGCGAATTACGTGTTTTTAAGGTGTTTTGCAGTAACTTCTATAGTTCAAATCGGCACTCTAGCTGCGCTGGCGAGTGCACCACGGAGTGCCTCCAAAATGTTGCATTCACTAAAAATCAGTGTATTTTGTCTTATTGTAGCATAAATAACCGTTCCATCGAAACTACAGATAGAATATGTTTCCAAAGATACATGCAAAATCGTCGTTTCAGACCGTGAAACGCTCAAATATGATGTAAAAACTGTTTCTCAAAGCATGTCTCCAAATCACTTAAAAATGCGTTTTCTAAGCGAATTACGTGTTTTTAAGGTGTTTTGCAGTAACTTCTATAGTTCATATAGGCACTCTAGCTGCGCTGGCGAGTGCACCACGGAGTGCCTCCAAAAGGTTGCATTCACTAAAAATCAGTGTATTTTGTCTTATTGTAGCATAAATAACCAAGTTCCATCGAAACTACAGATAGAATATGTTTCCAAAGATACATGCAAAATCGTCGTTTCAGAACGTGAAACGCTCAAATATGATGTAAAAACTGTTTCTCAAAACATGTCTCCAAATCACTTGAAAATGCGTTTTCTAAGCGAATTACGTGTTTTTAAGGTGTTTTGCAGTAACTTCTATAGTTCAAATCGGCACTCTAGCTGCGCTGGCGAGTGCACCACGGAGTGCCTCCAAAACGTTGTATTCACTAAAAAACAGTGTACTTTGTCTTATTGTACCCTAAATAACCTAGTTCCATCGAAACTACAGGTAGAACATGTTTCCAAAGATACATGCAAAATCGTCGATTCAGACCGTGAAACGCTCAAATATGATGTAAAAACTGTTTCTCAAAACATGTCTCCAAATCACTTGAAAATGCGTTTTCTAAGCGAATTACGTGTTTTTAAGGTGTTTTGCAGTAACTTCTATAGTTCAAATCGGCACTCTAGCTGCGCTGGCGAGTGCACCACGGAGTGCCTCCAGAAGGTTGTATTTACTAAAAATCAGTGTATTTTGTCTTATTGTAGCATAAATAAATTAGTTCCATCGAAACTACAGGTAGAATATGTTTCGAAAGACAGATGCAAAATCGTCGTTTCAGACCGTGAAACGCTCAAATATGATGTAAAAAAACTGTTTCTCAAAACATGTCTCCAAAACACTTGAAAATGCGTTTTCTAAGCAAATTACGTGTTTTTAGCGTGTTTTGCAGTAACTTCTATAGTTCAAATCGGCACTCTAGCTGCGCTGGCGAGTGCACCACGGAGTGCCTCCAAAAGGTTGTATTCACTAAAAAACAGTGTATTTTGTCTTATTTTACCCTAAATAACCTATTTCCATCGATACTACAGGTAGAATATGTTTCCAAAGATCCATGCAAAATCGTCGTTTCAGACCGTGAAACGCTCAAATATGATGTAAAATCTGTTTCTCAAAACATGTCTCCAAATCACTTGAAAATGCGTTTTCTAAGCGAATTACGTGTTTTTAAGATGTTTTGCAGTAACTTCTATAGTTCAAATCGGCACTCTAGCTGGGCTGGCGAGTGCACCACGGAGTGCCTCCAAAAGGTTGTATTCACTAAAAAACAGTGTATTTTGTCTTCTTGTACCCTAAATAACCTATTTCCATCGAAACTACAGGTAGAATATGTTTCCAAAAATACATGCAAAATCGTCGTTTCAGACCGTGAAACGCTCAAATATGATGTAAAAACTGTTTCTCAAAACACTTGAAAATGCGTTTTCTAAGCGAATTACGTGTTTTTAAGGTGTTTTGAAGTAACTTCAATAGTTCAAATCGGCACTCTAGCTGCGCTGGCGAGTGCACCACGGAGTGCCTCCAAAATGTTGTATTCACTAAAAATCAGTGTATTTTGTCTTATTGTAGCATAAATAACCTAGTTCCATCGAAACTACAGATAGAATATGTTTCCAAAGATACATGCAAAATCGTCGTTTCAGACCGTGAAACGCTCAAATATGATGTAAAAACTGTTTCTCAAAACATGTCTCCAAATCACTTGAAAATGCGTTTTCTAAGCGAATTACGTGTTTTTAAGGTGTTTTGCAGTAACTTCTATAGTTCAAATAGGCACTCTAGCTGCGCTGGCGAGTGCACCACGGAGTGCCTCCAAAAGGTTGTATTCACTAAAAAACAGTGTATTTTGTCTTATTGTAGCAGAAATAACCTAGTTCCATCGAAATTACAGGTAGAATATGTTTCCAAAGATACATGCAAAATCGTCGTTTCAGACCGTAAAACGCTCAAATATGATGTAAAAACTGTTTCTCAAAACATGTCTCCAAATCACTTGAAAATGCGTTTTCTAAGCGAATTACGTGTTTTTAAGGTGTTTTGCAATAACTTCTATAGTTCAAATCAACACTCTAGCTGCGCTGGCGAGTGCACTACGGAGTGCCTCCAAAAGGTTGTATTCACTAAAAAACAGTGTATTTCGTCTTATTGTACCTTAAATAACCTAGTTCCATCGAAACTACAGGTAGAATACATTTCCAAAGATACATGCAAAATCGTCGTTTCAGTCCGTGAAACGCTCAAATATGATGTAAAAACTGTTTCTCAAAACATGTCTCCAAATCACTTGAAAATGCGTTTTCTAAGCGAATTACGTGTTTTTAAGGTGTTTTGCAGTAACTTCTATAGTTCAAATCGGCACTCTAGCTGCGCTGGCGAGTGCACCACGGAGTGCCTCCAAAAGGTTGTATTCACTAAAATTCAGTGTATTTTGTCTTATTGTTGCATAAATAACCTAGTTCCATCGAAACTACAGATAGAATATGTTTCCAAAGATACATGCAAAATCGTCGTTTCAGACCGTGAAACGCTCAAATATGATGTAAAAACTGTTTCTCAAAACATGTCTCCAAATCACTTGAAAATGCGTTTTCTAAGCGAATTACGTGTTTTTAAGGTGTTTTGCAGTAACTTCTATAGTTCAAATCAACACTCTAGCTGCGCTTGCGAGTGCACTACGGAGTGCCTCCAAAAGGTTGTATTTACTAAAAATCAGTGTATTTTGTCTTATTGTAGCATAAATAAACTAGTTCCATCGAAACTACAGGTAGAATATGTTTCGAAAGACAGATACAAAATCGTCGTTTCAGACCGTGAAAAGCTCAAATATGATGTAAAAAAACTGTTTCTCAAAACATGTCTCCAAAACACTTGAAAATGCGTTTTCTAAGCAAATTACGTGTTTTTAACGTGTTTTGCAGTAACTTCTATAGTTCAAATCGGCACTCTAGCTGCGCTGGCGAGTGCACCACGGAGTGCCTCCAAAAGGTTGTATTCACTAAAAAACAGTGTATTTTGTCTTATTTTACCCTAAATAACCTATTTCCATCGATACTACAGGTAGAATATGTTTCCAAAGATCCATGCAAAATCGTCGTTTCAGACCGTGAAACGCTCAAATATGATGTAAAATCTGTTTCTCAAAACATGTCTCCAAATCACTTGAAAATGCGTTTTCTAAGCGAATTACGTGTTTTTAAGATGTTTTGCAGAAACTTCTATAGTTCAAATCGGCACTCTAGCTGGGCTGGCGAGTGCACCACGGAGTGCCTCCAAAAGGTTGTATTCACTAAAAAACAGTGTATTTTGTCTTCTTGTACCCTAAATAACCTATTTCCATCGAAACTACAGGTAGAATATGTTTCCAAAAATACATGCAAAATCGTCGTTTCAGACCGTGAAACGCTCAAATATGATGTAAAAACTGTTTCTCAAAACATGTCTCCAAATCACTTGAAAATGCGTTTTCTAAGCGAATTACGTGTTTTTAAGGTGTTTTGCAGTAACTTCTATAGTTCAAATAGGCACTCTAGCTGCGCTGGCGAGTGCACCACGGAGTGCCTCCAAAAGGTTGTATTCACTAAAAAACAGTGTATTTTGTCTTATTGTAGCAGAAATAACCTAGTTCCATCGAAATTACAGGTAGAATATGTTTCCAAAGATACATGCAAAATCGTCGTTTCAGACCGTGAAACGCTCAAATATGATGTAAAAACTGTTTCTCAAAACATGTCTCCAAATCACTTGAAAATGCGTTTTCTAAGCGAATTACGTGTTTCTAAGGTGTTTTGCAGTAAATTCTGTAGTTCAAATCGGCACTCTAGCTGCGCTGGCGAGTGCACCACGGAGTGCCTCCAAAAGGTTGTATTCACTAAAAATCAGTGTATTTTGTCTTATTGAAGCATACATAACCTAGTTCCATCGAAACTACAGGTAGAATATGTTTCGAAAGACAGATCCAAATCGTCGTTTCAGACCGTGAAACGCTCAAATATGATGTAAAATCTGTTTCTCAAAACATGTCTCCAAATCACTTGAAAATGCGTTTTCTAAGCGAATTACGTGTTTTTAAGGTGTTTTGCAGTAACTTTTATAGTTCAAATCGGCACTCTAGCTGCGCTGGCGAGTGCACCACGGAGTGCCTCCAAAAGGTTGCATTCACTAAAAATCAGTGTATTTTGTCTTATTGTAGCATAAATAACCGTTCCATCGAAACTACAGATAGAATATGTTTCCAAAGATACATGCAAAATCGTCGTTTCAGACCGTGAAACGCTCAAATATGATGTAAAAACTGTTTCTCAAAACATGTCTCCAAATCACTTGAAAATGCGTTTTCTAAGCGAATTACGTGTTTTTAAGGTGTTTTGCAGTAACTTCTATAGTTCATATAGGTACTCTAGCTGCGCTGGCGAGTGCACCACGGAGTGCCTCCAAAAGGTTGCATTCACTAAAAATCAGTGTATTTTGTCTTATTGTAGCATAAATAACCAAGTTCCATCGAAACTACAGATAGAATATGTTTCCAAAGATACATGCAAAATCGTCGTTTCAGACCGTGAAACGCTCAAATATGATGTAAAAACTGTTTCTCAAAACATGTCTCCAAATCACTTGAAAATGCGTTTTCTAAGCGAATTACGTGTTTTTAAGGTGTTTTGCAGTAACTTCTATAGTTCAAATCGGCACTCTAGCTGCGCTGGCGAGTGCACCACGGAGTGCCTCCAAAAGGTTGTATTCACTAAAAATCAGTGTATTTTGTCTTATTGAAGCATACATAACCTAGTTCCATCGAAACTACAGGTAGAATATGTTTCGAAAGACAGATCCAAATCGTCGTTTCAGACCGTGAAACGCTCAAATATGATGTAAAAAAACTGTTTTTCAAAACATGTCTCCAAAACACTTGAAAATGCGTTTTCTAAGCGAATTAAGTGTTTTTAAGGTGTTTTGCAGTAACTTCTATAGTTCAAATCGGCACTCTAGCTGCGCTAGCGAGTGCACCACGGAGTGCCTCCAAAAGGTTTATTCACTAAAAATCAGTGTATTTTGTCTTATTGTAGCATAAATAACCCAGTTCCATCGAAACTACAGATAGAATATGTTTCCAAAGATACATGCAAAATCGTCGTTTCAGACCGTGAAACGCTCAAATATGATGTAAAAACTGTTTCTCAAAACATGTCTCCAAATCACTTGAAAATGCGTTTTCTAAGCGAATTACGTGTTTTTAAGGTGTTTTGCAGTAACTTCTATAATTCAAACCGGCACTCTAGCTACGCTGGCGAGTGCACCACGGAGTGCCTCCAAAATGTTGTATTCACTAAAAAACAGTGTACTTTGTCTTATTGTACCCTAAATAACCTAGTTCCATCGAAACTACAGGTAGAATATGTTTCCAAAGATACATGCAAAATCGTCGTTTCAGACCGTGAAACGCTCAAATATGATGTAAAAACTTTTTCTCAAAACACTTGAAAATGCGTTTTCTAAGCGAATTACGTGTTTTTAAGGTGTTTTGAAGTAACTTCTATAGTTCAAATCGGCACTCTAGTTACCCTGGCGAGTGCACCACGGAGTGCCTCCAAAATGTTGTATTCACTAAAAAACAGTGTATTTTGTCTTATTGTACCCTAAATAACCCAGTTTAATCGTAACTACTGGTAGAATTTGTGTCCAAATGCTACACACAAATCGTTCGTTTCATACCGTGAAACGCTCAAATATGATGTAAAAACTGTTTCTCAAAACATGTCTCCAAATCACTTGAAAATACGTTTTCTAAGCGAACTACGTGTTTTTAGGTGTTTTGCAGTAACTTCTATAGTTCAAATCGGCACTCTAGCTGCGCTGGCGAGTGCACCACGGATCGCCTCCAAAAGGTTGTATTCACTAAAAAACAGTGTATTTTGTCTTATTGTAGCCTAAATAACCTAGTTCCATCGTAACTACAGGTAGAATATGTTTCCAAAGATACATGCAAAATCGTCGTTTCAGACCGTGAAACGCTCAAATATGATGTAAAAACTGTTTATCAAAACATGTCTCCAAATCACTTGAAAATGCGTTTTCTAAGCGAAATCCGTGTTCTTAAGGTGTTTTGCAGTAACTTTTATAGTTCAAATCGGCTCTCTAGCTGCGCTGGCGAGTGCACCACGGAGTGCCTCCAAAAGGTTGTATTCACTAAAAAACAGTGTATTTTGTCTTATTGTACCCTAAATAACCTAGTTCCATCGAAACTACAGGTAGAATATGTTAAAAAAGATACATGCAAAATCGTCGTTTCAGACCGTGAAACGCTCAAAAATGATGTAAAAACTGTTTCTCAAGACATGTCTCCAAAACACTTGAAAATGCGTTTTCTAAGCGAATTACGTGTTTTTAAGGGGTTTACAGTAACTTTTATAGTTCAAATCGGCACTCTAGCAGCGCTGGCGAGTGCACCACGGATTGCCTCCAAAACGTTGTATTCAGTAAAAAACAGTGTATTTTGTCTTATTGTACCCTAAATAACCTAGTTCCATCGAAACTACAGGTAGAATATGTGTCCAAATGCTACACACAAATCGTTCGTATCAGACCGTGAAACGCTCAAATATGATGTAAAAACTGTTTCTCAAAACATGTCTCCAAATCACTTGAAAATACGTTTTCTAAGCGAGCTACGTGTTTTTAAGGTGTTTTGCAGTAACTTCTATAGTTCAAATCAGCACTCTAGCTGCGCTGGCGAGTGCACCACGGGTTGCCTCCAAAAGGTTGTATTCACTAAAAAACAGTGTTTTTTGTCTTATTGTAGCCTAAATAACCTAGTTCCATCGAAACTACAGGTAGAATATGTTTCCAAAGATACATGCAAAATCGTCTTTTCAGACCGTGAAACGCTCAAATATGATGTAAAAACTGTTTCTCAAAACATGACTCCAAATCACTTGAAAATGCGTTTTCTAAGCGAATTACGTGTTCTTAAGGTGTTTTGCAATAACTTCTATAGTTCAAATCAACACTCTAGCTGCGCTGGCGAGTGCACCACGGAGTGCCTCCAAAAGGTTGTATTCACTAAAAAACAGTGTATTTCGTCTTATTGTACCTTAAATAACCTAGTTTCATCGAAACTACAGGTAGAATACATTTCCAAAGATACATGCAAAATCGTCGTTTCAGTCCGTGAAACGCTCAAATATGATGTAAAAACTGTTTCTCAAAACATGTCTCTAAATCACTTTAAAATGCGTTTTCTAAGCGAATTACGTGTTTTTAAGGTGTTTTGCAGTAACTTTTATAGTTCAAATCGGCTCTCTAGCTGCGCTGGCGAGTGCACCACGGAGTGCCTCCAAAAGGTTGTATTCACTAAAAAACAGTGTATTTTGTCTTATTGTACCCTAAATAACCTAGTTCCATCGAAACTACAGGTAGAATATGTTAAAAAAGATACATGCAAAATCGTCGTTTCAGACCGTGAAACGCTCAAAAATGATGTAAAAACTGTTTCTCAAGACATGTCTCCAAAACACTTGAAAATGCGTTTTCTAAGCGAATTACGTGTTTTTAAGGGGTTTACAGTAACTTTTATAGTTCAAATCGGCACTCTAGCAGCGCTGGCGAGTGCACCACGGATTGCCTCCAAAACGTTGTATTCAGTAAAAAACAGTGTATTTTGTCTTATTGTACCCTAAATAACCTAGTTCCATCGAAACTACAGGTAGAATATGTGTCCAAATGCTACACACAAATCGTTCGTATCAGACCGTGAAACGCTCAAATATGATGTAAAAACTGTTTCTCAAAACATGTCTCCAAATCACTTGAAAATACGTTTTCTAAGCGAGCTACGTGTTTTTAAGGTGTTTTGCAGTAACTTCTATAGTTCAAATCAGCACTCTAGCTGCGCTGGCGAGTGCACCACGGGTTGCCTCCAAAAGGTTGTATTCACTAAAAAACAGTGTTTTTTGTCTTATTGTAGCCTAAATAACCTAGTTCCATCGAAACTACAGGTAGAATATGTTTCCAAAGATACATGCAAAATCGTCTTTTCAGACCGTGAAACGCTCAAATATGATGTAAAAACTGTTTCTCAAAACATGACTCCAAATCACTTGAAAATGCGTTTTCTAAGCGAATTACGTGTTCTTAAGGTGTTTTGCAATAACTTCTATAGTTCAAATCAACACTCTAGCTGCGCTGGCGAGTGCACCACGGAGTGCCTCCAAAAGGTTGTATTCACTAAAAAACAGTGTATTTCGTCTTATTGTACCTTAAATAACCTAGTTTCATCGAAACTACAGGTAGAATACATTTCCAAAGATACATGCAAAATCGTCGTTTCAGTCCGTGAAACGCTCAAATATGATGTAAAAACTGTTTCTCAAAACATGTCTCCAAATCACTTTAAAATGCGTTTTCTAAGCGAATTACGTGTTTTTAAGGTGTTTTGCAGTAACTTCTATAGTTCAAATCGGCACTCTAGCTGCGCTGGCGAGTGCACCACGGAGTGCCTCCAAAAGGTTGTATTCACTAAAAATCAGTGTATTTTGTCTCATTGAAGCATACATAACCTAGTTCCATCGAAACTACAGGTAGAATATGTTTCGAAAGACAGATGCAAAATCGTCGTTTCAGACCGTGAAACGCTCAAATATAATGTAAAAAAACTGTTTCTCAAAACATGTCTCCAAAACACTTGAAAATGCGTTTTCTAAGCGAATTACGTGTTTTTAAGGTGTTTTGCAGTAACTTCTATAGTTCAAATAGGCACTCTAGTTGCGCTGGCGAGTGCACCACGGAGTGCCTCCAAAACGTTGTATTCACTAAAAATCAGTGTATTTTGTCTTATTGTAGCATAAATAACCTAGTTCCATCGAAACTACAGGTTGAATATGTTTCGAAAATTACATGCAAAAACGTCGTTTCAGACCGTGAAACGCTCAAATATGATGTAAAAACTGTTTCTCAAAACATGTCTCCAGAACACTTGAAAATGCGTTTTCTAAGCGAATTACGTGTTTTTAAGGTGTTTTGCAGTAACTTCTATAGTTTAAATCGGCACTCTAGCTGCGCTGGCGAGTGCACCACGGAGTGCCTCCAAAAGGTTGTATTCACTAAAAAACAGTGTATTTTGTCTTCTTGTACCCTAAATAACCTATTTCCATCGAAACTACAGGTAGAATATGTTTCCAAAAATACATGCAAAATCGTCGTTTCAGACCGTGAAACGCTCAAATATGATGTAAAAACTGTTTCTCAAAACATGTCTCCAAATCACTTGAAATTGCGTTTTCTAAGCGAATTACGTGTTTTTAAGGTGTTTTGCAGTAACTTCTATAGTTCAAATAGGCACTCTAGCTGCGCTGGCGAGTGCACCACGGAGTGCCTCCAAAAGGTTGTATTCACTAAAAAACAGTGTATTTTGTCTTATTGTAGCAGAAATAACCTAGTTCCATCGAAATTACAGGTAGAATATGTTTCCAAAGATACATGCAAAATCGTCGTTTCAGACCGTGAAACGCTCAAATATGATGTAAAAACTGTTTGTCAAAACATGTCTCCAAATCACTTGAAAATGCGTTTTCTAAGCGAATTACGTGTTTCTAAGGTGTTTTGCAGTAAATTCTGTAGTTCAAATCGGCACTCTAGCTGCGCTGGCGAGTGCACCACGGAGTGCCTCCAAAAGGTTGTATTCACTAAAAATCAGTGTATTTTGTCTTATTGAAGCATACATAACCTAGTTCCATCGAAACTACAGGTAGAATATGTTTCGAAAGACAGATCCAAATCGTCGTTTCAGACCGTGAAACGCTCAAATATGATGTAAAATCTGTTTCTCAAAACATGTCTCCAAATCACTTGAAAATGCGTTTTCTAAGCGAATTACGTGTTTTTAAGGTGTTTTGCAGTAACTTTTATAGTTCAAATCGGCACTCTAGCTGCGCTGGCGAGTGCACCACGGAGTGCCTCCAAAAGGTTGCATTCACTAAAAATCAGTGTATTTTGTCTTATTGTAGCATAAATAACCGTTCCATCGAAACTACAGATAGAATATGTTTCCAAAGATACATGCAAAATCGTCGTTTCAGACCGTGAAACGCTCAAATATGATGTAAAAACTGTTTCTCAAAACATGTCTCCAAATCACTTGAAAATGCGTTTTCTAAGCGAATTACGTGTTTTTAAGGTGTTTTGCAGTAACTTCTATAGTTCATATAGGCACTCTAGCTGCGCTGGCGAGTGCACCACGGAGTGCCTCCAAAAGGTTGCATTCACTAAAAATCAGTGTATTTTGTCTTATTGTAGCATAAATAACCAAGTTCCATCGAAACTACAGATAGAATATGTTTCCAAAGATACATGCAAAATCGTCGTTTCAGACCGTGAAACGCTCAAATATGATGTAAAAACTGTTTTTAAAACATGTCTCCAAATCACTTGAAAATGCGTTTTCTAAGCGAATTACGTGTTTTTAAGGTGTTTTGCAGTAACTTCTATAGTTCAAATCGGCACTCTAGCTGCGCTGGCGAGTGCACCACGGAGTGCCTCCAAAAGGTTGTATTCACTAAAAATCAGTGTATTTTGTCTTATTGAAGCATACATAACCTAGTTCCATCGAAACTACAGGTAGAATATGTTTCGAAAGACAGATCCAAATCGTCGTTTCAGACCGTGAAACGCTCAAATATGATGTAAAAAAACTGTTTCTCAAAACATGTCTCCAAAACACTTGAAAATGCGTTTTCTAAGCGAATTAAGTGTTTTTAAGGTGTTTTGCAGTAACTTCTATAGTTCAAATCGGCACTCTAGCTGCGCTAGCGAGTGCACCACGGAGTGCCTCCAAAAGGTTGTATTCACTTAAAATCAGTGTATTTTGTCTTATTGTAGCATAAATAACCTAGTTCCATCGAAACTACAGGTAGAATAAATTTCCAAAGATACATGCAAAATCGTCGTTTCAGTCCGTGAAACGCTCAAATGTGATGTAAAAACTTTTTCTCAAAACATGTCTCCAAATCACTTGAAAATGCGTTTTCTAAGCGAATTACGTGTTTTTAAGGTGTTTTGCAGTAACTTCTATAGTTCAAATCGGCACTCTAGCTGCGCTGGCGAGTGCACCACGGAGTGCCTCCAAAAGGTTGTATTCACTAAAAATCAGTGTATTTTGTCTTATTGTAGCATAAATAACCTAGTTCCATCGAAACTACAGATAGAATATGTTTCCAAAGATACATGCAAAATCGTCGTTTCAGACCGTGAAACGCTCAAATATGATGTAAAAACTGTTTCTCAAAACATGTCTCCAAATCACTTGAAAATGCGTTTTCTAAGCGAATTACGTGTTTTTAAGGTGTTTTGAAGTAACTTCTATAATTCAAACCGGCACTCTAGCTACGCTGGCGAGTGCACCACGGAGTGCCTCCAAAATGTTGTATTCACTAAAAAACAGTGTATTTTGTCTTATTGTACCCTAAATAACCTAGTTCCATCGAAACTACAGGTAGAATAAATTTCCAAAAATACATGCAAAATCGTCGTTTCAGTCCGTGAAACGCTCAAATATGATGTAAAAACTGTTTCTCAAAACATGTCTCCAAATCACTTGAAAATGCGTTTTCTAAGCGAATTACGTGTTTTTAAGGTGTTTTGCAGTAACTTCTATAGTTCAAATCGGCACTCTAGCTGCGCTGGCGAGTGCACCACGGATTGCCTCCAAAACGTTGTATTCACTAAAAATCAGTGTATTTTGTCTTATTGTAGCATAAATAACCGTTCCATCGAAACTACAGATAGAATATGTTTCCAAAGATACATGCAAAATCGTCGTTTCAGACCGTGAAACGCTCAAATATGATGTAAAAACTGTTTCTCAAAACATGTCTCCAAATCACTTGAAAATGCGTTTTCTAAGCGAATTACGTGTTTTTAAGGTGTTTTGCAGTAACTTCTATAGTTCATATAGGCACCCTAGCTGCGCTGGCGAGTGCACCACGGAGTGCCTCCAAAAGGTTGCATTCACTAAAAATCAGTGTATTTTGTCTTATTGTAGCATAAATAACCAAGTTCCATCGAAACTACAGATAGAATATGTTTCCAAAGATACATGCAAAATCGTCGTTTCAGACCGTGAAACGCTCAAATATGATGTAAAAACTGTTTCTCAAAACATGTCTCCAAATCACTTGAAAATGCGTTTTCTAAGCGAATTACGTGTTTTTAAGGTGTTTTGCAGTAACTTCTATAGTTCAAATCGGCACTCTAGCTGCGCTGGCGAGTGCACCACGGAGTGCCTCCAAAAGGTTGTATTCACTAAAAATCAGTGTATTTTGTCTTATTGAAGCATACATAACCTAGTTCCATCGAAACTACAGGTAGAATATGTTTCGAAAGACAGATCCAAATCGTCGTTTCAGACCGTGAAACGCTCAAATATGATGTAAAAAAACTGTTTCTCAAAACATGTCTCCAAAACACTTGAAAATGCGTTTTCTAAGCGAATTAAGTGTTTTTAAGGTGTTTTGCAGTAACTTCTATAGTTCAAATCGGCACTCTAGCTGCGCTAGCGAGTGCACCACGGAGTGCCTCCAAAAGGTTGTATTCACTTAAAATCAGTGTATTTTGTCTTATTGTAGCATAAATAACCTAGTTCCATCGAAACTACAGGTAGAATAAATTTCCAAAGATACATGCAAAATCGTCGTTTCAGTCCGTGAAACGCTCAAATGTGATGTAAAAACTTTTTCTCAAAACATGTCTCCAAATCACTTGAAAATGCGTTTTCTAAGCGAATTACGTGTTTTTAAGGTGTTTTGCAGTAACTTCTATAGTTCAAATCGGCACTCTAGCTGCGCTGGCGAGTGCACCACGGAGTGCCTCCAAAAGGTTGTATTCACTAAAAATCAGTGTATTTTGTCTTATTGTAGCATAAATAACCTAGTTCCATCGAAACTACAGATAGAATATGTTTCCAAAGATACATGCAAAATCGTCGTTTCAGACCGTGAAACGCTCAAATATGATGTAAAAACTGTTTCTCAAAACATGTCTCCAAATCACTTGAAAATGCGTTTTCTAAGCGAATTACGTGTTTTTAAGGTGTTTTGAAGTAACTTCTATAATTCAAACCGGCACTCTAGCTACGCTGGCGAGTGCACCACGGAGTGCCTCCAAAATGTTGTATTCACTAAAAAACAGTGTATTTTGTCTTATTGTACCCTAAATAACCTAGTTCCATCGAAACTACAGGTAGAATAAATTTCCAAAAATACATGCAAAATCGTCGTTTCAGTCCGTGAAACGCTCAAATATGATGTAAAAACTGTTTCTCAAAACATGTCTCCAAATCACTTGAAAATGCGTTTTCTAAGCGAATTACGTGTTTTTAAGGTGTTTTGCAGTAACTTCTATAGTTCAAATCGGCACTCTAGCTGCGCTGGCGAGTGCACCACGGATTGCCTCCAAAACGTTGTATTCACTAAAAATCAGTGTATTTTGTCTTATTGTAGCATAAATAACCGTTCCATCGAAACTACAGATAGAATATGTTTCCAAAGATACATGCAAAATCGTCGTTTCAGACCGTGAAACGCTCAAATATGATGTAAAAACTGTTTCTCAAAACATGTCTCCAAATCACTTGAAAATGCGTTTTCTAAGCGAATTACGTGTTTTTAAGGTGTTTTGCAGTAACTTCTATAGTTCATATAGGCACTCTAGCTGCGCTGGCGAGTGCACCACGGAGTGCCTCCAAAAGGTTGCATTCACTAAAAATCAGTGTATTTTGTCTTATTGTAGCATAAATAACCAAGTTCCATCGAAACTACAGATAGAATATGTTTCCAAAGATACATGCAAAATCGTCGTTTCAGACCGTGAAACGCTCAAATATGATGTAAAAACTGTTTCTCAAAACATGTCTCCAAATCACTTGAAAATGCGTTTTCTAAGCGAATTACGTGTTTTTAAGGTGTTTTGCAGTAACTTCTATAGTTCAAATCGGCACTCTAGCTGCGCTGGCGAGTGCACCACGGAGTGCCTCCAAAAGGTTGTATTCACTAAAAATCAGTGTATTTTGTCTTATTGAAGCATACATAACCTAGTTCCATCGAAACTACAGGTAGAATATGTTTCGAAAGACAGATCCAAATCGTCGTTTCAGACCGTGAAACGCTCAAATATGATGTAAAAAAACTGTTTCTCAAAACATGTCTCCAAAACACTTGAAAATGCGTTTTCTAAGCGAATTAAGTGTTTTTAAGGTGTTTTGCAGTAACTTCTATAGTTCAAATCGGCACTCTAGCTGCGCTAGCGAGTGCACCACGGAGTGCCTCCAAAAGGTTGTATTCACTTAAAATCAGTGTATTTTGTCTTATTGTGGCATAAATAACCTAGTTCCATCGAAACTACAGGTAGAATAAATTTCCAAAGATACATGCAAAATCGTCGTTTCAGTCCGTGAAACGCTCAAATATGATGTAAAAACTTTTTCTCAAAACATGTCTCCAAATCACTTGAAAATGCGTTTTCTAAGCGAATTACGTGTTTTTAAGGTGTTTTGCAGTAACTTCTATAGTTCAAATCGGCACTCTAGCTGCGCTGGCGAGTGCACCACGGAGTGCCTCCAAAAGGTTGTATTCACTAAAAATCAGTGTATTTTGTCTTATTGTAGCATAAATAACCTAGTTCCATCGAAACTACAGATAGAATATGTTTCCAAAGATACATGCAAAATCGTCGTTTCAGACCGTGAAACGCTCAAATATGATGTAAAAACTGTTTCTCAAAACATGTCTCCAAATCACTTGAAAATGCGTTTTCTAAGCGAATTACGTGTTTTTAAGGTGTTTTGCAGTAACTTCTATAATTCAAACCGGCACTCTAGCTACGCTGGCGAGTGCACCACGGAGTGCCTCCAAAATGTTGTATTCACTAAAAAACAGTGTATTTTGTCTGATTGTACCCTAAATAACCTAGTTCCATCGAAACTACAGGTAGAATAAATTTCCAAAAATACATGCAAAATCGTCGTTTCAGTCCGTGAAACGCTCAAATATGATGTAAAAACTGTTTCTCAAAACATGTCTCCAAATCACTTGAAAATGCGTTTTCTAAGCGAATTACGTGTTTTTAAGGTGTTTTGCAGTAACTTCTATAGTTCAAATCGGCACTCTAGCTGCGCTGGCGAGTGCACCACGGATTGCCTCCAAAACGTTGTATTCACTAAAAATCAGTGTATTTTGTCTTATTGTACCCTAAATAACCTAGTTCCATCGAAACTACAGGTAGAATATGTTTCCAAAGATACATGCAAAATCGTCGTTTCAGACCGTGAAACGCTCAAATATGATGTAAAAACTTTTTCTCAAAACACTTGAAAATGCGTTTTCTATCACTCTAGTTACCCTGGCGAGTGCACCACGGAGTGCCTCCAAAATGTTGTATTCACTAAAAAACAGTGTATTTTGTCTTATTGTACCCTAAATAACCCAGTTTAATCGTAACTACTGGTAGAATTTGTGTCCAAATGCTACACACAAATCGTTCGTTTCATACCGTGAAACGCTCAAATATGATGTAAAAACTGTTTCTCAAAACATGTCTCCAAATCACTTGAAAATACGTTTTCTAAGCGAACTACGTGTTTTTAGGTGTATTGCAGTAACTTCTATAGTTCAAATCGGCACTCTAGCTGCGCTGGCGAGTGCACCACGGATCACCTCCAAAAGGTTGTATTCACTAAAAAACAGTGTATTTTGTCTTATTGTAGCCTAAATAACCTAGTTCCATCGTAACTACAGGTAGAATATGTTTCCAAAGATACATGCAAAATCGTCGTTTCAGACCGTGAAACGCTCAAATATGATGTAAAAACTGTTTATCAAAACATGTCTCCAAATCACTTGAAAATGCGTTTTCTAAGCGAAATCCGTGTTCTTAAGGTGTTTTGCAGTAACTTTTATAGTTCAAATCGGCTCTCTAGCTGCGCTGGCGAGTGCACCACGGAGTGCCTCCAAAAGGTTGTATTCACTAAAAAACAGTGTATTTTGTCTTATTGTACCCTAAATAACCTAGTTCCATCGAAACTACAGGTAGAATATGTTAAAAAGATACATGCAAAATCGTCGTTTCAGACCGTGAAACGCTCAAAAATGATGTAAAAACTGTTTCTCAAGACATGTCTCCAAAACAATTCAAAATGCGTTTTCTAAGCGAATTACGTGTTTTTAAGGGGTTTACAGTAACTTTTATAGTTCAAATCGGCACTCTAGCAGCGCTGGCGAGTGCACCACGGATTGCCTCCAAAACGTTGTATTCAGTAAAAAACAGTGTATTTTGTCTTATTGTACCCTAAATAAACTAGTTCCATCGAAACTACAGGTAGAATATGTGTCCAAATGCTACACACAAATCGTTCGTATCAGACCGTGAAACGCTCAAATATGATGTAAAAAGTGTTTCTCAAAACATGTCTCCAAATCACTTGAAAATACGTTTTCTAAGCGAGCTACGTGTTTTTAAGGTGTTTTGCAGTAACTTCTATAGTTCAAATCAGCACTCTAGCTGCGCTGGCGAGTGCACCACGGATTGCCTCCAAAAGGTTGTATTCACTAAAAAACAGTGTTTTTTGTCTTATTGTAGCCTAAATAACCTAGTTCCATCGAAACTACAGGTAGAATATGTTTCCAAAGATACATGCAAAATCGTCTTTTCAGACCGTGAAACGCTCAAATATGATGCAAAAACTGTTTCTCAAAACATGACTCCAAATCACTTGAAAATGCGTTTTCTAAGCGAATTACGTGTTCTTAAGGTGTTTTGCAATAACTTCTATAGTTCAAATCAACACTCTAGCTGCGCTGGCGAGTGCACCACGGAGTGCCTCCAAAAGGTTGTATTCACTAAAAAACAGTGTATTTCGTCTTATTGTACCTTAAATAACCTAGTTCCATCGACACTACAGGTAGAATACATTTCCAAAGATACATGCAAAATCGTCGTTTCAGTCCGTGAAACGCTCAAATATGATGTAAAAACTGTTTCTCAAAACATGTCTCCAAATCACTTTAAAATGCGTTTTCTAAGCGAATTACGTGTTTTTAAGGTGTTTTGCAGTAACTTCTATAGTTCAAATCGGCACTCTAGCTGCGCTGGCGAGTGCACCACGGAGTGCCTCCAAAAGGTTGTATTCACTAAAAATCAGTGTATTTTGTCTTATTGAAGCATACATAACCTAGTTCCATCGAAACTACAGGTAGAATATGTTTCGAAAGACAGATGCAAAATCGTCGTTTCAGACCGTGAAACGCTCAAATATAATGTAAAAAAACTGTTTCTCAAAACATGTCTCCAAAACACTTGAAAATGCGTTTTCTAAGCGAATTACGTGTTTTTAAGGTGTTTTGCAGTAACTTCTATAGTTCAAATAGGCACTCTAGTTGCGCTGGCGAGTGCACCACGGAGTGCCTCCAAAAGGTTGTATTCACTAAAAATCAGTGTATTTTGTCTTATTGTAGCATAAATATCCTAGTTCCATCGAAACTACAGGTTGAATATGTTTCGAAAATTACATGCAAAAACGTCGTTTCAGACCGTGAAACGCTCAAATATGATGTAAAAACTGTTTCTCAAAACATGTCTCCAGAACACTTGAAAATGCGTTTTCTAAGCGAATTACGTGTTTTTAAGGTGTTTTGCAGTAACTTCTATAGTTTAAATCGGCACTCTAGCTGCGCTGGCGAGTGCACCACGGAGTGCCTCCAAAAGGTTGTATTCACTAAAAAACAGTGTATTTTGTCTTATTGTACCCTAAATAACCTAGTTCCATCAAAACTACAGGTAGAAAATGTGTCCAAATGCTACACACAAATCGTTCGTATCAGACCGTGAAACGCTCAAATATGATGTAAAAACAGTTTCTCAAAACATGTCTCCATTACACTTGAAAATGCGTTTTCTAAGCGAATTACGTGTTTTTAAGGTGTTTTGCATTAACTTCTATAGTTCAAATCGGCACTCTAGCTGCGCTGGCGAGTGCACCACGGAGTGCCTCCGAAAGGTTGTATTCTCTAAAAATCAGTATATTTTGTCTTATTGTAGCATAAATAACTTAGTTCCATCGAAACTACAGGTTGGATATGTTTCGAAAGATACATGCAAAAACGTCGTTTCAGACCGTGAAACGCTCAAATATGATGTAAAAACTGTTTCTCAAAACATGTCTCCAAAACACTTGAAAATGCGTTTTCTAAGCAAATTACGTGTTTTTAAGGTGTTTTGCAGTAACTTCTAAATTTCAAATCGGCACTCTAGCTGCGCTGGCGAGTGCACCACGGAGTGCCTCCAAAAGGTTGTGTTCACTAAAAAACAGTGTATTTTGTCTTATTGTACCCTAAATAACCTAGTTCCATCGAAACTACAGGTAGAATATGTTTCCAAAGATACATGCAAAATCGTCGTTTCAGACCGTGAAACGCTCAAATATGATGTAAAAGCTGTTTCTCAAAACATGTCTACAAAACACTTGAAAATGCGTTTTCTAAGCGAAGTACGTGTTTTTTAGGTGTTTTGCAGTAACTTCTATAGTTCAAATCGGCACTCTAGCTGCGCTAGCGAGTGCACCACGGAGTGCCTCCAAAAGGTTGTATTCACTAAAAATCAGTGTATTTTGTCTTATTTTAGCATACATAACCTAGTTCCATCGAAACTACAGGTAGAATATGTTTCCAAAGATACATGCAAAATCGTCGTTTCAGACCGTGAAACGCTCAAATATGATGTAAAAACTGTTTCTCAAAACATGTCTCCAAAACACTTGAAAATGCGTTTTCTAAGCGAATTACGTGTTTTTAAGGTGTTTTGCAATAACTTCTATAGTTCAAATCGGCACTCTAGCTGCGTTGGCGAGTGCACCACGGAGTGCCTCCAAAAGGTTGTATTCACTAAAAAACAGTGTATTTTGTCTTATTGTAGCATAAATAACCTAGTTCCATCGAAACTACAGGTAGAATATGTTTCCAAAGATACATGCAAAATCGTCGTTTCATGCCGTGAAACGCTCAAATATGATGTAAAAACTGTTTCTCAAAACATGTCTCCAAATCACTTGAAAATGCGTTTTCTAAGTGAATTACGTGTTTTTAAGGTGTTTTGCAGTAACTTCTATAGTTCAAATCGGCACTCTAGCTGCGCTGGCGAGTGCACCACGGAGTGCCTCCAAAAGGTTGTATTCACTAAAAATCAGTGTATTTTGTCTTATTGTAGCATAAATAACCTAGTTCCATCGAAAATACAGTAAGAATATGTTTCGAAAGACACATGCAAAATCGTCGTTTCAGACCGTAAAACGCTCAAATATGATGTAAAAAATGTTTCTCAAAACATGTCTCCAAAACACTTGAAAATGCGTTTTCTAAGCGAATTACGTGTTTTTAAGGTGTTTTGCAGTAACTTCTATAGTTCAAATCGGCACTCAAGCTGCGCTGGCGAGTGCACCACGGAGTTCCTCCAAAAGCTTATATTCACTAAATATCAGTGTATTTTGTCTTATTGTAGCCTAAATAACCAAGTGCCATGGAAACTACAGGTAGAATATGTTTCCAAAGTATACATACAAAATCGTCGTTTCAGACCGTGAACCGCTCAAATATGATGTAAAAACTGTTTCTCAAAACACTTGAAAATGCGTTTTCTAAGCGAATTACGTGTTTTTAAGGTGTTTTGAAGTAACTTCTATAGTTCAAATCGGCACTCTAGCTGCGCTGGCGAGTGCACCACGGAGTGCCTCCAAAAGGTTGTATTCACTAAAAAACAGTGTATTTTGTCTTATTGTAACCTAAATAACCTAGTTCCATCGAAACTACAGGTAGAACATGTTTCCAAAGATACATGCAAAATCGGCGATTCAGACCGTGAAACGCTCAAATATGATGTAAAAACTGTTTCTCAAAACATGTCTCCAAATCACTTGAAAATGCGTTTTCTAAGCGAATTAGGTGTTTTTAAGGTGTTTTGCAGTAACATCTGTAGTTCAAATCGGCACTCTAGCTGCGCTGGCGAGTGCACCACGGAGTGCCTCCAAAAGGTTGTATTCACTAAAAAACAGTGTATTTTGTCTTATTGTTCCCTAAATAACCTAGTTCCATCGACACTACAGGTAGAATATTTTGCCAAAGATACATGCAAAATCGTCGTTTCAGACTGTGAAACGCTCAAATATGATGTAAAAACTGTTTCTCAAAACATGTCTCCAAATCACTTAAAATGCGTTTTCTAAGCGAATTACTTGTTTTTAAGGTGTTTTGCAGTAACTTCTATAGTTCAAATCGGCACCCTAGCTGCGCTGGCGAGTGCACCACGGAGTGCCTCCAAAAGGTTGTATTAACTAAAAAACTGTATTTTGTCTTATTGTACCCTAAAAAATCTAGTTCCATCGAAACTACAGGTAGAATATGTTTCCAAAGATACATGCAAAATCGTCGTTTCAGACCGTGAAACATGTCTCCAAATCACTTGAAAATGCGTTTTCTAAGCGAATTACGTGTTTTTAAGGTATTTTCAGCAAATTCTATAGTTCAAATCGGCACTCTAGCTGCGCTGGCGAGTGCACCACGGAGTGCCTCCAAAAGGTTGTATTCACTAAAGAACAGTGTATTTTGTCTTATTGTACCCTAAATAACCTAGTTCCATCGAAACTACAGGTAGAATATGTTTAAAAAGATACATTAAAATCGTCGTTTCAGACCGTGAAACGCTCAAAAATGATCTAAAAACTGTTTCTCAAAACACTTGAAAATGCGTTTTTTAAGCGAATTACGTGTTTTTAAGGTGTTTTGAAGTAACTTCTATAGTTCAAATCGACACTCTAGCTGCGCTGGCGAGTGCACCACGGAGTGCCTCCAAAAGATTGTATTCACTAAAAAACAGTGAATTTTGTCTTATTGTACCCTAAATAACCTAGTTCCATCAAAACTACAGGTAGAATATGTGTCCAAATGCTACACACAAATCGTTCGTTTCAGACTGTGAAACGCTCAAATATGATGTAAAAACTGTTTCTCAAAACATGTCTCCAAATCACTTGAAAATGCGTTTTCTAAGCGAATTGCGTGTTTTTAAGGTGTTTTACAGTAACTTCTATAGTTCAAATCGGCACTCTAGCTGCGCTGGCGAATGCACCACGGAGTGCCTCCAAAACGTTGTATTCACTAAAAAAGAGTGTATTTTGTCTTATTGTTCCCTAAATAACCTAGGTCCATCGAAACTACATGTAGAATATGTTTCCAAAGATACATGCAAAATCGTCGTTTCAGACCGTGAAACGATCAAATATGATGTAAAAACTGTTTCTCAAAAAATGTCTCCAAATCACTTAAAATGCGTTTTCTAAGCGAATTACTTGTTTTTAAGGTGTTTTGCAGTAACTACTATAGTTCAAATCGGCACTCTAGCTGCGCTGGCGAATGCACCACGGAGTGCCTCATAAAGGTTGTATTCACTAAAAAACAGTGTATTTTGTCTCATTGTACACTAAGTAACCTAGTTCCATCGAAACTACAGGTAGAATATGTTTCCAAAGATACATGCAAAATCGTCGTTTCAGATCGTGAAACGCTCAAATATGATGTAAAAACTGTTTCTCAAAACATGTCTCCAAATCACTTGAAAATACGTTTTCTAATCGAGCTACGTGTTTCTAAGGTGTTTCGCAGTAACTTCTATAGTTCAAATCAGCACTCTAGCTGCGCTGGCGAGTGCACCACGGATTGCCTCCAAAAGGTTGTATTCATTAAAAAATAGTGTTTTTTGTCTTATTGTAGCCTAAATAACCTAGTTCCATCGAAACTACAGGTAGAATATGTTTCCAAAGATACATGCAAAATCGTCGTTTCAGACCGTGAAACGCTCAAATATGATGTAAAAACTGTTTCTCAAAACACTTGAAAATGCGTTTTCTAAGCGAATTGCGTGTTTTTAAGGTGTTTTACAGTAACTTCTATAGTTCAAATCGGCACTCTAGCTGCGCTGGCGAGTGCACCACGGAGTGCCTCCAAAAGGTTGTATTCACTAAAAAACAGTGTATTTTGTCTCATTGTACACTAAATAACCTAGTTTAATCGAAACTACAGGTAGAATATGTTTCCAAAGATACATGCAAAATCGTCGTTTCAGACCCTGAAACGCTCAAATATGATGTAATAACTGTGTCTCAAAACATGTCTCCAAATCACTTGAAAAAGCGTTTTCTAAGCGAATTACGTGTTTTTAAGGTGTTTTGCAGTAACTTCTATAGTTCAAATCAGCACTCTAGCTGCGCTGGCGAGTGCACCACGGAGTGCCTCCAAAAGGTTGTATACACTAAAAATCAGTGTATTTTGTCTTATTGTAGCATAAAAAACCTAGTTCCATCGAAACTACAGGTAGAATATGTTTTTAAAGATACATGCAAAATCGTCGTTTCAGACCGTGAAACGCTCAAATATGATGTAAAAATTGTTTCTCAAAACATGTCCCCAAATCACTTGAAAATGCGTTTTCTAAGCGAATTATGTGTTTTTATAGTGTTTTGCAGTAACTTCTATAGTTCAAATCGGCACTCTAGCTGCGCTGGCGAGTGCACCACGAAGTGTCTCCAAAAGGTTGTATTCACTAAAAAACATTGTATTTTGTCTTATTGTACCCTAAATAACCTAGTTCCATCGAAACTACAGGTAGAATATGTTTCCAAAGATACATGCAAAATCGTCGTTTCAGACCGTGAAACGCTCAAATATGATGTAAAAACTGTTTCTCAAAACACTTGAAAATGCGTTTTCTAAACAAATTACGTGTTTTTTAGGTGTTTTGTAGTAACTTCTATAGTTTAAATCGGCACTTTAGCTGCCCTGGCGAGTGCACCACGGAGTGCTTCCAAAAGGTTGTATTCACTAAAAAACAGTGTATTTTGTCTTATTGTACCCTAAATAACCTAGTTCCATCGAAACTACAGGTAGAATATGTGTCCAAATGTTACACACAAATCGTTCGTTTTAGACCGTGAAACGCTCAAATATGATGTAAAAACTGTTTCTCAAAACATGTCTCCAAATCACTTGAAAATGCGATTTCTAAGCGAATTACGTGTTTTGAGGTGTTTTACAGTAACTTCTATAGTTCAAATCGGCACTCTAGCTGCGCTGGCGAGTGCACCACGGAGTGCCTCCAAAAGGTTGTATTCACTAAAAAACAGTGTATTTTGTCTTATTGTACCCTAAATAACTAGTTCCATAGACACTACAGGTAGAATATGTTTCCAAATATACTTGCAAAATCGTCGTTTCAGACCACGAAACGCTCAAATATGATGTAAACACTGTTTCTCAAAACATGTCTCCAAATCACTTGAAAATGAGTTTTCTAAGCGAATTACTTGTTTTTAAGGTGTTTTGCAGTAACTTCTATAGTTCAAATCGGCACTCTAGATGCGCTGGCGAGTGCACCACGGAGTGATTCCAAAAGGTTGTATTCACTAAAAAACAGTATATTTTGTCATATTGTACCCTAACTAATGTAGTTCCATCGAAACTACAGGTAGAAAATGTTTCCAAAGATACATGAAAAATCGTCGTTTCAGACCGTGAAACGCTCAAATATGATGTAAATACTGTTTCTCAAAACATGTCTCCAAATCACTAGAAAATGCGTTTTCTAAGTGAATTACGTGTTTTTAAGTTGTTTTGCAGTAACTTCTATAGTTCAAATCGGCACTCTACCTGCGCTGGCGAGTGCACCATGGAGTGCCTTCAAAAGGTTGTGTTCACTAAAAATCAGTGTATTTTGTCTTATTGTAGCATAAATAACCTAGTTCCATCAAAACTACAGGTAGAATATGTTTCGAAAGATACATGCAAAATCGTCGTTTTAGACCGTGAAACGCTCAAATATGATGTAAAAACTGTTTCTCAAAACATGTCTCCAAAACATTTGAAAATGCGTTTTCTAAGCGAATTACTTGTTTTTAAGGTGTTTTGCAGTAACTTCTATAGTTCATATCGGCACTCTAGCTGCGCTGGCGAGTGCACCACGGTGTGCCTCCAAAAGGTTGTATTCACTAAAAAACTGTATTTTGTCTTATTGTACCCTAAATAATCTAGTTCCATCGAAACTACAGGTAGAATATGTTTCCAAATATACATGCAAAATCGTCGTTTCAGACCGTGAAACGCTCAAATATGATGTAAAAACTGTTTCTCAAAACATGTCTCCAAATCACTTGAAAATGCGTTTTCTAAGCGAATTACGTGTTTTTAACGTGTTTTGCAGTAACTTCTATAGTTCAAATCGGCACTCTAGCTGCGCTGGCAAATGCACCACGGAGTGCCTCCAAAAGGTTGTATTCACTAAAAAACAGTGTATTTTGTCTTATTGTACCCTAAATAACCTAGTTCCATCGAAACTACAGGTAGAATATGTTTCCAAAGATACATGCAAAATCGTTGTTTCAGACCGTGAAACGCTCAAATATGATGTAAAAACTTTTTCTCAAAACATGTCTCCAAATCACTTGAAAATGCGTTTTCTAAGCGAATTACGTGTTTTTAAGGTGTTTTGCAGTATCTTCTATAGTTCAAATCGGCACTCTAGCTGCGCTGGCGAGTGCACCACGGAGTGCCTCCAAAAGGTTGTATTCACTAAAAAACAGTGTATTTTGTCTTATTGTACCTTAAATAACAAGTTCCATCGAAACTACAGGTAGAATATGTTTCCAAAGATACATGCAAAATCGTCGTTTCAGACCCTGAAACGCTCAAATATGATGTAATAATTGTGTCTCAAAACATGTCTCCAAATCACTTAAAAATGCGTTTTCTAAGCGAATTACGTGTTTTTAAGGTGTTTTACAGTAACTTCTATAGTTCAAATCGGCACTCTAGCTGCGCTGGCGAGTGCACCACGGAGTGCCTCCAAAAGGTTGTATTCAATAAAAATCAGTGTATTTTGTCTTATTGTAGCATAAATAACCTAGTTCCATCGAAACTACAGGTAGAATATGTTTCGAAAGATACATGCAAAATCGTCGTTTCAGACCGTGAAACGCTCAAATATGATGTAAAAACTGTTTCTCAAAACATGTCTCCAGAACACTTGAAAATGCGTTTTTTAAGCGAATTACATGTTTTTAAGGTGTTTTGCAGTAACTTCTATAGTTCAAATCGGCACTCTAGCTGCGCTGGCGAGTGCACCACGGAGTGCCTCCAAAAGGTTGTATTCACTAAAAAACAGTGTATTTTGTCTTATTGTACCCTAAATAACCTATTCCATCGAAACTATAGGTAAAATATGTTTCCAAAGATACATGCAAAATCGTCGTTTCAGACCGTGAAACGCTCAAATATGATGTAAAAACTGTTTCTCAAAACATGTCTCCAAATCACTTGAAATTGCGTTTTCTAAGCGAATTATGTGTTTTTATAGTGTTTTGCAGTAACTTCTATAGTTCAAATCGGCACTCTAGCTGCGCTGGCGAGTGCACCACGGAGTGCCTCCAAAAGGTTGTATTCACTAGAAAACAGTGTATTTTGTCTTATTGTAGCAGAAATAACCTAGTTCCATCGAAATTACAGGTAGAATATGTTTCCAAAGATACATGCAAAATCGTCGTTTCAGACCGTGAAACGCTCAAATATGATGTAAAAACAGTTTCTCAAAACATGTCTCCATTACACTTGAAAATGCGTTTTCTAAGCGAATTACGTGTTTTTAAGGTGTTTTGCATTAACTTCTATAGTTCAAATCGGCACTCTAGCTGCGCTGGCGAGTGCACCACGGAGTGCCTCCGAAAGGTTGTATTCTCTAAAAATCAGTATATTTTGTCTTATTGTAGCATAAATAACTTAGTTCCATCGAAACTACAGGTTGGATATGTTTCGAAAGATACATGCAAAAACGTCGTTTCAGACCGTGAAACGCTCAAATATGATGTAAAAACTGTTTCTCAAAACATGTCTCCAAAACACTTGAAAATGCGTTTTCTAAGCAAATTACGTGTTTTTAAGGTGTTTTGCAGTAACTTCTAAATTTCAAATCGGCACTCTAGCTGCGCTGGCGAGTGCACCACGGAGTGCCTCCAAAAGGTTGTGTTCACTAAAAAACAGTGTATTTTGTCTTATTGTACCCTAAATAACCTAGTTCCATCGAAACTACAGGTAGAATATGTTTCCAAAGATACATGCAAAATCGTCGTTTCAGACCGTGAAACGCTCAAATATGATGTAAAAGCTGTTTCTCAAAACATGTCTACAAAACACTTGAAAATGCGTTTTCTAAGCGAATTACGTGTTTTTAAGGTGTTTTGCAGTAACTTCTATAGTTCAAATCGGCACTCTAGCTGCGCTAGCGAGTGCACCACGGAGTGCCTCCAAAAGGTTGTATTCACTAAAAATCAGTGTATTTTGTCTTATTTTAGCATACATAACCTAGTTCCATCGAAACTACAGGTAGAATATGTTTCCAAAGATACATGCAAAATCGTCGTTTCAGACCGTGAAACGCTCAAATATGATGTAAAAACTGTTTCTCAAAACATGTCTCCAAAACACTTGAAAATGCGTTTTCTAAGCGAATTACGTGTTTTTAAGGTGTTTTGCAATAACTTCTATAGTTCAAATCGGCACTCTAAATGCGTTGGCGAGTGCACCACGGAGTGCCTCCAAAAGGTTGTATTCACTAAAAAACAGTGTATTTTGTCTTATTGTAGCATAAATAACTTAGTTCCATCGAAACTACAGGTAGAATATGTTTCCAAAGATACATGCAAAATCGTCGTTTCATGCCGTGAAACGCTCAAATATGATGTAAAAACTGTTTCTCAAAACATGTCTCCAAATCACTTGAAAATGCGTTTTCTAAGTGAATTACGTGTTTTTAAGGTGTTTTGCAGTAACTTCTATAGTTCAAATCGGCACTCTAGCTGCGCTGGCGAGTGCACCACGGAGTGCCTCCAAAAGGTTGTATTCACTAAAAATCAGTGTATTTTGTCTTATTGTAGCATAAATAACCTAGTTCCATCGAAAATACAGTAAGAATATGTTTCGAAAGACACATGCAAAATCGTCGTTTCAGACCGTAAAACGCTCAAATATGATGTAAAAAACTGTTTCTCAAAACATGTCTCCAAAACACTTGAAAATGCGTTTTCTAAGCGAATTACGTGTTTTTAAGGTGTTTTGCAGTAACTTCTATAGTTCAAATCGGCACTCAAGCTGCGCTGGCGAGTGCACCACGGAGTTCCTCCAAAAGCTTATATTCACTAAATATCAGTGTATTTTGTCTTATTGTAGCCTAAATAACCAAGTGCCATGGAAACTACAGGTAGAATATGTTTCCAAAGTATACATACAAAATCGTCGTTTCAGACCGTGAACCGCTCAAATATGATGTAAAAACTGTTTCTCAAAACACTTGAAAATGCGTTTTCTAAGCGAATAGCGTGTTTTTAAGGTGTTTTGAAGTAACTTCTATAGTTCAAATCGGCACTCTAGCTGCGCTGGCGAGTGCACCACGGAGTGCCTCCAAAAGGTTGTATTCACTAAAAATCAGTGTATTTTGTCTTATTGTAGCATAAATAACCTAGTTCCATCGAAACTACAGGTAGAATATGTTTCGAAAGACACATGCAAAATCGTCGTTTCAGACCGTGAAACGCTCAAATATGATGTAAAAGCTGTTTCTCAAAACATGTCTACAAAACACTTGAAAATGCGTTTTCTAAGCGAATTACGTGTTTTTAAGGTGTTTTGCAGTAACTTCTATAGTTCAAATCGGCACTCTAGCTGCGCTAGCGAGTGCACCACGGAGTGCCTCCAAAAGGTTGTATTCACTAAAAATCAGTGTATTTTGTCTTATTTTAGCATACATAACCTAGTTCCATCGAAACTACAGGTAGAATATGTTTCCAAAGATACATGCAAAATCGTCGTTTTAGACCGTGAAACGCTAAAATATGATGTAAAAACTGTTTCTCAAAACATGTTTCCAAATCACTTGAAAATGCGTTTTCTAAGCGAATTACGTGTTTTTAAGGTGTTTTGCAGTAACTTCTATAGTTCAAACCGGCACTCTAGCTGCGCTGGCGAGTGCACCACGGAGTGCCTCCAAAAGGTTGTATTCACTAAAAACAGTGTATTTTGTCTTATTGTAGCATAAATAACCTAGTTCCATCGAAACTACAGGTAGAATATGTTTCGAAAGATACATGTAAAATCGTCGTTTCAGACCGTGAAACGCTCAAATATGATGTAAAAACTGTTTCTCAAAGCATGTCTCCAAAACACTTGAAAATGCGTTTTCTAAGCGAATTACGTGTTTTTAAGGTGTTTTACAGTAACTTCTATAGTTCAAATCTGCACTCTAGCTGCGCTGGAGAGTGCACCACGGATTGCCTCCAAAACGTTGTATTCACTGAAAAACAGTGTATTTTGCCTTATTGTACCCTAAATAATCCAGTTCCATCGAAACTACAGGTAGAATATGTTTCCAAAGATACATGCAAAATCGTCGTTTCAGACCGTGAAACGCTCAAATAAAAACTTTTTCTCAAAACACTTGAAAATGCGTTTTCTAAGCGAATTACGTGTTTTTAAGGTGTTTTGAAGTAACTTCTATAGTTCAAATCGGCACTCTAGCTACCCTGGCGAGTGCACCACATAGTGCCTCCAAAAGGTTGTATTCACTAAAAAACAGTGTATTTTGTCTTATTGTACCCTAAATAACCTAGTTCCATCGAAACTACTGGTAGAATTTGTGTCCAAATGCTACACACAAATCGTTCGTTTCAGACCTTTGAAACGCTCAAATATGATGTAAAAACTGTTTCTCAAAACATGTCTCCAAATCACTTGAAAATACGTTTTCTAAGCGAACTACGTGTTTTTAGGTGTTTTGCAGTAACTTCTATAGTTCAAATCGGCAGTCTAGCTGCGCTGGCGAGTGCACCACGGATTGCCTACAAAAGGTTGTATTCACTAAAACAGTGTATTTTGTCTTATTGTAGCCTAAATAACCTAGTTCCATCGAAACTACAGGTAGAATATGTTTCCAAAGACACATGCAAAATCGTCGTTTCAGACCGTGAAACGCTCAAATATGATGTAAAAACTGTTTATAAAAACATGTCTCCAAATAACTTGAAAATGCGTTTTCTAAGCGAATTACGTGTTCTTAAGGTGTTTTGCAGTAACTTCTATAGTTCAAATCGGCACTCTAGCTGCGCTTTCGAGTGCACCACGGAGTGCCTCCAAAAGGTTGTATTCACTAAAAAACAGTGTATTTTGTCTTATTGTACCCTAAATAACCTAGTTCCATCGAAACTACAGGTAGAATATGTTTAAAAAGATACATGCAAAATCGTCGTTTTAGACAGTGAAACGCTCAAAAATGATGTAAAAACTGTTTCTCAAAACACTTGAAAATGCGTTTTCCAAGCGAATTACGTGTTTTTAAGGTGTTTGAAGTAACTTCTATAGTTCAAATCGGCACTCTAGCTGCGCTGGCGAGTGCACCACGGAGTGCCTCCAAAAGGTTGTATTCACTAAAAAACAGTGAATTTTGTCTTATTGTACCCTAAATAACCTAGTTCCATCGAAACTACAGGTAGAATATGTGTCCAAATGCTACACACAAATCGTTCGTTTCAGACCGTGAAACGCTCAAATATGATGTAAAAACTGTTTCTCAAAACATGTCTCCAACTCACTTGAAAATGCGTTTTCTAAGCGAATTGCGTGTTTTTAAGGTGTTTTACAGTAACTTCTATAGTTCAAATCGGCACTCTAGCTGCGCTGGCGAGTTCACCACGGAGCGCCTCCACAAGGTTGTATTCACTAAGAAACAGTGTATTTTGTCTCATTGTACACTAAATAACCTAGTTCCATCGAAACTACAGGTAGAATATGTTTCCAAAGATACATGCAAAATCGTCGTTTCAGACCGTGAAACGCTCAAATATGATGTAAAAACTGTTTCTCAAAACATGTCTCCAAAACACTTGAAAATGCGTTTTCTAAGCGAATTACGTGTTTTTAAGGTGTATTACAGTAACTTCTATAGTTGAAATCGGCACTCTAACAGCGCTGGCGAGTGCACCACGGATTGCCTCCAAAACGTTGTATTCACTAAAAAACAGTGTATTTTGTCTTATTGTAGCATAAATAACCTAGTTCCATCGAAACTACAGGTAGAATATATTTCCAAAGATACATGCAAAATATGTGTCCAAATGCTACACACAAATCGTTCGTTTCAGACCGTGAAACGCTCAAATATGATGTAAAAACTGTTTCTCAAAACATGTCTCCAAATCACTTGAAAATGCGTTTTCTAAGCGAATTACGTGTTTTTAAGGTGTTTTGCAGTAACTTCTATAGTTCAAATCGGCACTCTAGCTGCGCTGGCGAGTGCACCACGGAGTGCCTCCAAAAGGTTGTATTCACTAAAAATCAGTGTATTTTGTCTTATTGTAGCATAAATAACCTAGTTCCATCGAAACTACAGGTAGAATATGTTTCGAAAGACAGATGCAAAATCGTCGTTTCAGACCGTGAAACGCTCAAATATGATGTAAAAAAACTGTTTCTCAAAACATGTCTCCAAAACATTTGAAAATGCGTTTTCTAAGCGAATTACGTGTTTTTAAGGTGTTTTGCAGTAACTTCTATAGTTCAAATCGGCACTCTAGCTGCGCTGACGAGTGCAACACGGAGTGCCTCCAAAAGGTTGTATTCACTAAAAAACAGTGTATTTTGTCTTATTGTACCCTAAATAACCTAGTTCCATCGAAACTACAGGTAGAATATGTGTCCAAATGCTACACACAAATCGTTCGTATCAGACCGTGAAACGCTCAAATATGATGTAAAAACTGTTTCTCAAAACATGTCTCCAAATCACTTGAAAATACGTTTTCTAAGCGAGCTACGTGTTTTTAAGGTGTTTTGCAGTAACTTCTATAGTTCAAATCAGCACTCCTGCTGCGCTGGCGAGAGCACCACGGATTGCCTCCAAAAGGTTGTATTCACTAAAAAACAGTGTTTTTTGTCTTATTGTAGCCTAAATAACCTAGTTCCATCGAAACTACAGGTAGAATATGTTTCGAAAGATACATGTAAAATCGTCGTTTCAGACCGTGAAACGCTCAAATATGATGTAAAAACTGTTTCTCAAAACATGTCTCCAAAACACTTGAAAATGCGTTCTCTAAACGAATTACGTGTTTTTAAGGTGTTTCGCAGTAACTTCTATAGTTCAAATCGGCACTCTAGCTGCGCTGGCGAGTGCACCACGGAGTGCCTCCAAAAGGTTGTATTCACTAAAAATCAGTGTATTTTGTCTTATTGTAGCATAAATAACCTAGTTCCATCGAAACTACAGGTAGAATATGTTTCGAAAGATACATGCAAAATCGTCGTTTCAGACCGTGAAACGCTCAAATATGATGTAAAAACTGTTTCTCAAAACATGTCTCCAAATCACTTGAAAATACGTTTTCTAAGCGAACTACGTGTTTTTAGGTGTTTTGCAGTAACTTCTATAGTTCAAATCGGCACTCTAGCTGCGCTGGCGAGTGCACCACGGATTGCCTCCAAAAGGTTGTATTCACTAAACAACAGTGTATTTTGGCTTATTGTAGCCTAAATAACCTAGTTCCATCGAAACTACAGGTAGAATATGTTGCCAAAGATACATGCAAAATCGTCGTTTCAGACCGTGAAACGCTCAAATATGATGTAAAAACTGTTTATCAAAACATGTCTCCAAATCACTTGAAAATGCGTTTTCTAAGCGAATTACGTGTTCTTAAGGTGTTTTGCAGTAAATTCTATAGTTCAAATCAACACTCTAGCTGCGCTGGCGGGTGCACCACGGAGTGCCTCCAAAAGGTTGTATTCACTAAAAAACAGTCTATTTTGTCTTATTGTACCCTAAATAACCTAGATCCATCGAAACTACAGGTAGAATATGTTTAAAAAGATACATGCAAAATCGTCGTTTCAGACCGTGAAACGCTCAAAAATGATGTAAAAACTGTTTCCCAAAACACTTGAAAATGCGTTTTCTAAGCGAATTACGTGTTTTTAAGGTGTTTTGAAGTAACTTCTATAGTTCAAATCGGCACTCTAGCTGCGCTGGCGAGTGCACCACGGATTGCCACCAAAAGGTTGTATTCACTAAAAAACAGTGAATTTTGTCTTATTGTACCCTAAATAACCTAGTTCCATCGAAACTACAGGTAGAATATGTGTCCAAATGCTACACACAAATCGTTCGTTTCAGACCGTGAAACGCTCAAATATGATGTTAAAACTGTTTCTCAAAACATGTCTCCAACTCACTTGAAAATGCGTTTTCTAAGCGAATTGCGTGTTTTTAAGGTGTTTTACAGTAACTTCTATAGTTCAAATCGGCACTCTAGCTGCGCTGGCGAGTTCACCACGGAGCGCCTCCAAAAGGTTGTATTCACTAAGAAACAGTGTATTTTGTCTCATTGTACACTAAATAACCTAGTTCCATCGAAACTACAGGTAGAATATGTTTCCAAAGATACATGCAAAATCGTCGTTTCAGACCGTGAAACGCTCAAATATGATGTAAAAACTGTTTCTCAAAACATGTCTCCAAAACACTTGAAAATGCGTTTTCTAAGCGAATTACGTGTTTTTAAGGTGTATTACAGTAACTTCTATAGTTGAAATCGGCACTCTAACAGCGCTGGCGAGTGCACCACGGATTGCCTCCAAAACGTTGTATTCACTAAAAAACAGTGTATTTTGTCTTATTGTAGCATAAATAACCTAGTTCCATCGAAACTACAGGTAGAATATATTTCCAAAGATACATGCAAAATATGTGTCCAAATGCTACACACAAATCGTTCGTTTCAGACCGTGAAACGCTCAAATATGATGTAAAAACTGTTTCTCAAAACATGTCTCCAAATCACTTGAAAATGCGTTTTCTAAGCGAATTACGTGTTTTTAAGGTGTTTTGCAGTAACTTCTATAGTTCAAATCGGCACTCTAGCTGCGCTGGCGAGTGCACCACGGAGTGCCTCCAAAAGGTTGTATTCACTAAAAATCAGTGTATTTTGTCTTATTGTAGCATAAATAACCTAGTTCCATCGAAACTACAGGTAGAATATGTTTCGAAAGACAGATGCAAAATCGTCGTTTCAGACCGTGAAACGCTCAAATATGATGTAAAAAAACTGTTTCTCAAAACATGTCTCCAAAACATTTGAAAATGCGTTTTCTAAGCGAATTACGTGTTTTTAAGGTGTTTTGCAGTAACTTCTATAGTTCAAATCGGCACTCTAGCTGCGCTGACGAGTGCACCACGGAGTGCCTCCAAAAGGTTGTATTCACTAAAAAACAGTGTATTTTGTCTTATTGTACCCTAAATAACCTAGTTCCATCGAAACTACAGGTAGAATATGTGTCCAAATGCTACACACAAATCGTTCGTATCAGACCGTGAAACGCTCAAATATGATGTAAAAACTGTTTCTCAAAACATGTCTCCAAATCACTTGAAAATACGTTTTCTAAGCGAGCTACGTGTTTTTAAGGTGTTTTGCAGTAACTTCTATAGTTCAAATCAGCACTCCTGCTGCGCTGGCGAGAGCACCACGAATTGCCTCCAAAAGGTTGTATTCACTAAAAAACAGTGTTTTTTGTCTTATTGTAGCCTAAATAACCTAGTTCCATCGAAACTACTGGTAGAATATGTTTCGAAAGATACATGTAAAATCGTCGTTTCAGACCGTGAAACGCTCAAATATGATGTAAAAACTGTTTCTCAAAACATGTCTCCAAAACACTTGAAAATGCGTTCTCTAAACGAATTACGTGTTTTTAAGGTGTTTCGCAGTAACTTCTATAGTTCAAATCGGCACTCTAGCTGCGCTGGCGAGTGCACCACGGAGTGCCTCCAAAAGGTTGTATTCACTAAAAATCAGTGTATTTTGTCTTATTGTAGCATAAATAACCTAGTTCCATCAAAACTACAGGTAGAATATGTTTCGAAAGATACATGCAAAATCGTCGTTTCAGACCGTGAAACGCTCAAATATGATGTAAAAACTGTTTCTCAAAACATGTCTCCAAATCACTTGAAAATACGTTTTCTAAGCGAACTACGTGTTTTTAGGTGTTTTGCAGTAACTTCTATAGTTCAAATCGGCACTCTAGCTGCGCTGGCGAGTGCACCACGGATTGCCTCCAAAAGGTTGTATTCACTAAACAACAGTGTATTTTGGCTTATTGTAGCCTAAATAACCTAGTTCCATCGAAACTACAGGTAGAATATGTTTCCAAAGATACATGCAAAATCGTCGTTTCAGACCGTGAAACGCTCAAATATGATGTAAAAACTGTTTATCAAAACATGTCTCCAAATCACTTGAAAATGCGTTTTCTAAGCGAATTACGTGTTCTTAAGGTGTTTTGCAGCAAATTCTATAGTTCAAATCAACACTCTAGCTGCGCTGGCGGGTGCACCACGGAGTGCCTCCAAGAGGTTGTATTCACTAAAAAACAGTCTATTTTGTCTTATTGTACCCTAAATAACCTAGATCCATCGAAACTACAGGTAGAATATGTTTAAAAAGATACATGCAAAATCGTCGTTTCAGACCGTGAAACGCTCAAAAATGATGTAAAAACTGTTTCCCAAAACACTTGAAAATGCGTTTTCTAAGCGAATTACGTGTTTTTAAGGTGTTTTGAAGTAACTTCTATAGTTCAAATCGGCACTCTAGCTGCGCTGGCGAGTGCACCACGGATTGCCACCAAAAGGTTGTATTCACTAAAAAACAGTGAATTTTGTCTTATTGTACCCTAAATAACCTAGTTCCATCGAAACTACAGGTAGAATATGTGTCCAAATGCTACACACAAATCGTTCGTTTCAGACCGTGAAACGCTCAAATATGATGTTAAAACTGTTTCTCAAAACATGTCTCCAAATCACTTGAAAATGCGTTTTCTAAGCGAATTGCGTGTTTTTAAGGTGTTTTGCAGTAACTTCTATAGTTCAAATCGGCACTCTAGCTGCGCTGGCGAGTGCACCACGGAGTGCCTCCAAAAGGTTGTATTCACTAAAAAACATTGTACACTAAATAACCTAGTTCCATCGAAACTACAGGTAGAATATGTTTCCAAAGGTACATGCAAAATCGTCGTTTCAGACCGTGAAACGCTCAAATATGATGTAAAAACTGTTTCTCAAAACATGTCTCCAAAACACTTGAAAAAGCGTTTTCTAAGCGAATTACGTGTTTTTAAGGTGTTTTGCAGTAACTTTTATAGTTCAAATCGGCACTCTAGCTGCGTTGGCGAGTGCACCACCGAGTGCCTCCAAAAGGTTGTATTCACTAAAAAACAGTGTATTTTGTCTTATTGTACCTTAAATAACAAGTTCCATAGAAACTACAGGTAGAATATGTTTCCAAAGATACATGCAAAATCGTCGTTTCAGACCCTGAAACGCTCAAATATGATGTAATAATTGTGTCTCAAAACATGTCTCCAAATCACTTAAAAATGCGTTTTCTAAGCGAATTACGTGTTTTTAAGGTGTTTTACAGTAACTTCTATAGTTCAAATCGGCACTCTAGCTGCGCTGGCGAGTGCACCACGGAGAGCCTCCAAAAGCTTGTATTCACTAAAAATCAGGTTTTTTTGTCGTATTGTAGCCCAAATAACAAAGTGTCATAGAAACTACATGTAGTATATGTTTCCAAAGTCTACATACAAAATCGTCGTTTCAGACCGTGAAACGCTCAAATATGATGTAAAAACTGTTTCTCAAAACATGTCTCCAAATCACTTAAAATGCAGTAACTTCTATAGTTCAAATCGGCACTCTAGCTGCGCTGGCGAGTGCACCACGGAGTGCCTCCAAAAGGTTGTATTCACTAAAAAACTGTATTTTGTCTTATTGTACCCTAAATAACCTAGCTCCATCGAAACTACAGGTAGAATATGTTTAAAAAGATACATGCAAAATTGTCGTTTCAGACCGCGAAACGCTCAAGAATGATGTAATAACTGTTTCTCAAAACACTTAAAAATGCGTTTTTTAAGCGAATTACGTGTATTTAAGGTGTTTTGAAGTAACTTCTATAGTTCAAATCGGCACTCTAGCTGCGCTGGCGAGTGCACCACAGAGTGCCTCCAAAAGGTTGTATTCACTAAAAAACAGTGAATTTTGTCTTATTGTACACTAAATAACCTAGTTCCATCGAAACTACAGGTAGAATATGTGTCCAAATGTTACACACAAAACGTTCGTTTCAGACCGTGAAACGCTCAAATATGATGTAAAAACTGTTTCTCAAAACATGTCTCCAAATCACTTGAAAATGCGTTTTCTAAGCGAATTGCGTGTTTTTAAGGTGTTTTACAGTAACTTCTACAGTTAAAATCGGCACTCTAGCTGCGCTGGCGAATGCACCACGGAGTGCCACCAAAAGGTTGTATTCACTAAAAAACAATGTATTTTGTCTCATTGTACACTAAATAACCTAGTTCCATCGAAACTACAGGTAGAATATGTTTCCAAAGATACATGCAAAATCGTCGTTTCAGACCGTGAAACGCTCAAATAAGATGTAAAACTGTTTCTCAAAACATGTCTCCAAAACACTTGAAAATGCGTTTTCTAAGCGAATTACGTGTTTTTAAGGTGTTTTGCAGTAACTTCTATAGTTCAAATCGGCACTCTAGCTGCGTTGGCGAGTGCACCACGGAGTGCCTCCAAAAGGTTGTATTCACTAAAAAACAGTGTATTTTGTCTTATTGTAGCATAAATAACCTAGTTCCATCGAAACTACAGGTAGAATATGTTTCCAAAGATACATGCAAAATCGTCGTTTCATGCCGTGAAACGCTCGAATATGATGTTAAACTGTTTCTCAAAACATGTCTCCAAATCACTTGAAAATGCGTTTTCTAAGCGAATTACGTGTTTTTAAGGTGTTTTGCTGTAACTTCTATAGTTCAAATCGGCACTCTAGCTGCGCTGGCGAGTGCACCACGGAGTGCCTCCAAAAGGTTGTATTCACTAAAAATCAGTGTATTTTGTCTTATTGTAGCATAAATAACCTAGTTCCATCGAAACTACAGGTAGAATATGTTACGAAAGACACATGCAAAATCGTCTTGTCAGACCGTGAAACGCTCAAATATGATGTAAAAAAAACTGTTTCTCAAAACATGTCTCCAAAACACTTGAATATGCGTTTTCTAAGCGAATTACGTGCTTTTAAGGTGTTTTGCAGTAACTTCTATAGTTCAAATCGGCACTCTAGCTGCGCTGGCGAGTGCACCACGGAGTGCCTCCAAAAGGTTGTATTCACTAAAAAACAGTGTATTTTGTCTTATTGTACCCTACATAACCTAGTTCCATCGATACTACAGGTAGAATATGTTTCCAAAGATACATGCAAAATCGTCGTTTCAGACCGTGAATCGCTCAAATATGATGTAAAAACTGTTTCTCAAAACATGTCTCCAAATCACTTGAAAATACGTTTTCTAAGCGAGCTACGTGTTACTAAGGTGTTTCGCAGTAACTTCTATAGTTCAAATCAGCACTGTAGCTGCGCTGGCGAGTGCACCACGGATTGCCTCCAAAAGGTTGTATTCACTAAAAAATAGTGTTTTTTGTCTTATTGTAGCCTAAATAACCTAGTTCCATCGAAACTATTGGTAGAATATGTTTCCAAAGATACATGCAAAATCGTCGTTTCAGACCGTGAAACGCTCAAATATGATGTAAAAACTGTTTCTCAAAACACTTGAAAATGCGTTTTCTAAGCGAATTACGTGTTATTAAGGTGTTTTGAAGTAACTTCTATAGTTCAAATCGGCACTCAAGCTGCGCTGGCGAGTGCACCACAAAGTGAATCTAAGAGGTTGTATTCACTAAATACAGTGTATTTTGTTTTAGTGTACCCTAAATAAACAAGTGCTATCGAAACTACAGGTAGAATATGTTTCCAAAGTCTACATACAAAATCGTCGTTTCAGACCGTGAAACGCTCAAATATGATGTAAAAACTGTTTCTCAAAACATGTCTCCAAATTACTTGAAAATACGTTTTCTAAGCGAAATACGTGTTTTTAAGGTGTTTTGCAGTAACTTCTATAGTTCAAATCGGCACTCTAGCTGCGCTGGCGAGTGCACCACAGAGTGTCTCCAAAAGCTTGTATTCACTAAAAATCAGTGTATTTTGTCTTATTGTAGCATAAATAACTTAGTTCCATCGAAACTACAGGTAGAATATGTTTCCAAAGATACATGCAAAATCGTCGTTTCAGACCGTGAAACGCTCAAATATGATGTAAAAACTGTTTCTCAAAACATGTCTCCAAATCACTTGAAAATGCGTTTCCTAAGCCAACTACGTGTTTTTAAGGTGTTTTGCAGTAACTTCTATCGTTCAAATCGGCACTATAGCTGCGCTGGCGAGTGCACCACGGAGTGCCTCTAAAACCATATATTCACTAAAAATCATTGTATTTTGTCTTATTGTAGCATAAATAACCTATTTCCATCGAAACTACAGGTAGAATATGTTTTCAAAGATACATACAAAATCGTCGTTTCAGACCGTGAAACGCTCATAAATATGATGTAAAAACTATTTCTCAAAACATGTCCCCAAATCACTTGAAAATACGTTTTCCAAGCGAATTACGTGTTTTTAAGGTGTTTTGCAGTAACTTCTATAGTTCAAATCGGCACTCCAGCTGCGCTGGTGAATGCACCACGGAGTGCCTCCAAAAGCTTGTTTTCACTAAAAAACAGTGTATTTTGTCTTATTGTAGCATAAATAACCTAGTGCTATCGAAACTACAGGTAGAATATGTTTCCTAAGTCTACTTACAAAATCGTCGTTTCAGACCGTGAAATGCTCAAATATGATGAAAAACTCTTTCTCAAAACATGTCTCCAAATCACTTGAAAATGCGTTTTTTAAGCGAACTACGTTTTTATAGGGTGTTTTGCAGTAACTTCTATAGTTCAAATCGGCACTCTAGCTGCGCTGGCGAGTGCACCACGGTGTGCCTCCAAAAGGTTGTATTCACTAAAAATCAGTGTATTTTGTCTAATTGTAGCATAAATAACCTAGTTCCATCGAAACTACAGATAGAATATGTTTCCAAAGATACATGCAAAATCGTCGTTTCAGACCGTAAAACGCTCAAATATGATGTAAAAACTGTTTCTCAAAACATGTCTCCAAATCACTTGAAAATACGTTTTCTAAGCGAACTACGTGTTTTTAGGTGTTTTGCAGTAACTTCTATAGTTCAAATCGGCACTCTAGCTGCGCTGGCGAGTGCACCACGGATTGCCTCCAAAAGGTTGTATTCACTAAAAAACAGTGTATTTTGTCTTATTGTAGCCTAAATAACCTAGTTCCATCGAAACTACAGGTACAATATGTTTCCAAAGATACATGCAAAATCGTCGTTTCAGACCGTGAAACGCTCAAATATGATGTAAAAACTGTTTATCAAAACATGTCTCCAAATTATTTGAAAATGCGTTTTCTAGGCGAATTAGGTGTTCTTAAGGTGTTTTGCAGTAACTTCTATATTTCAAATCGGCACTCTAGCTGCGCTGGCGGGTGCACCACGGAGTGCCTCCAAAAGGTTGTATTCACTAAAAAACAGTGTATTTTGTCTTATTGTACCCTAAATAACCTAGTGCCATCGAAACTACAGGTAGAATATGTTTAAAAAGATACATGCAAAATCGTCGTTTCAGACCGTGAAACGCTGAAAAATGATGTAAAAACTGTTTCCCAAAACACTTGAAAATGCGTTTTCTAAGCGAATTACGTGTTTTTAAGGTGTTTTGAAGTAACTTCTATAGTTCAAATCGGCACTCTAGCTGCGCTGGCGAGTGCACCACGGAGTGCCTCCAAAAGGTTGTATTCACTAAAAAACAGTGTATTTTGTCTTATTGTACCCTAAATAACCTAGTTCCATCGAAACTACAGGTAGAATATGTGTCCAAATGCTACACACAAATCGTTCGTTTCAGACCGTGAAACGCTCAAATATGATGTAAAAACTGTTTCTCAAAACATGTCTCCAAATCACTTGAAAATGCGTTTTCTACGCGAATCGCGTGTTTTTAAGGTGTTTTAGAGTAACTTCTATAGTTCAAATCGGCACTCTAGCTGCGCTGGCGAGTGCACCACGGAGTGCCTATAAAAGGTTGTATTCACTAAAAAACAGTGTATTTTGTATTATTGTACCCTAAATAACTAGTTCCATAGACACTACAGGTAGAATATGTTTCCAAAGATACATGCAAAATCGTCGTTTCAGACCGTGAAACGCTCAAATATGATGTAAACACTGTTTCTCAAAACATGTCTCCAAATTACTTGAAAATGCGTTTTTTAAGCGAATTACGTGTTTTTAAGGTGTTTCGCAGTAACTTCTATAGTTCAAATCGGCACTCTAGCTGCGCTGGCGAGTGCACCACGGAGTGCCTCCAAAAGGTTGTATTCACTAAAAAACTGTATTTTGTCTTATTGTACCCTAAATAATCTAGTTCCATCGAAACTACAGGTAGAATATGTTTCCAAAGATACATGCAAAATCGTCGTTTCAGACCGTGAAACATGTCTCCAAATCACTTGAAAATGCGTTTTCTAAGCGAATTACGTGTTTTTAAGGTATTTTCAGTAAATTCTATAGTTCAAATCGGCACTCTAGCTGCGCTGGCGAGTGCACCACGGAGTGCCTCCAAAAGGTTGTATTCACTAAAGAACAGTGTAATTTGTCTTATTGTACCCTAAATAACCTAGTTCCATCGAAACTACAGGTAGAATATGTTTCCAAAGATACATGCAAAATCGTCGTTTCAGACCGTGAAACGCTCAAAAATGATGTAAAAACTGTTTCTCAAAACACTTGAAAATGCGTTTTTTAAGTGAATTACGTGTTTTTAAGGTGTTTTGAAGTAACTTCTATAGTTCAAATCGGCACTCTAGCTGCGCTGGCGAGTGCACCACGGAGTGCCTCCAAAAGGTTGTATTCACTAAAAAACAGTGAATTTTGTCTTATTGTACCCTAAATAACCTAGTTCCATCGAAACTACAGGTAGAATATGTGTCCAAATGCTACACACAAATCGTTCGTTTCAGACCGTGAAACGCTCAAATATGATGTAAAAACTGTTTCTCAAAACATGTCTCCAAATCACTTGAAAATGCGTTTTCTAAGCGAATTACGTGTTTTTAAGGTGTTTTACAGTAACTTCTATAGTTCAAATCGGCACTCTAGCTGCGCTGGCGAATGCACCACGGAGTGCCTCCAAAAGGTTGTATTCACTAAAAAACAGTGTATTTTGTCTCATTGTACACTAAATAACCTAGTTCCATCGAAACTACAGGTAGAATATGTTTCCAAAGATACATGCAAAATCGTCGTTTCAGACCGTGAAACGCTCAAATATGATGTAAAAACTGTTTCTCAAAACATGTCTCCAAAACACTTGAAAATGCGTTTTCTAAGCGAATTACGTGTTTTTAGGGTGTTTTGCAGTAACTTCTATAGTTCAAATCGGCACTCTAGCTGCGTTGGCGAGTGCACCACGGAGTGCCTCCAAAAGGTTGTATTCACTAAAAAACAGTGTATTTTGTCTTATTGTAGCATAAATAACCTAGTTCCATCGAAACTACAGGTAGAATATGTTTCCAAAGATACATGCAAAATCGTCGTTTCATGCCGTGAAACGCTCAAATATGATGTAAAAACTGTTTCTCAAAACATGTCTCCAAATCACTTGAAAATGCGTTTTCTAAGCGAATTACGTGTTTTTAAGGTGTTTTGCTGTAACTTCTATAGTTCAAATCGGCACTCTAGCTGCGCTGGCGAGTGCACCACGGAGTGCCTCCAAAAGGTTGTATTAACTAAAAAACAGTGTACTTTGTCTTATTGTTGCCTAAATAACCTAGTTCCATCGAAACTACAGGTAGAATATGTTTCCAAAGATACGTGCAAAATCGTCGTTTCAGACCGTGAAACGATCAAATATGATGTAAAAACTGTTTCTCAAAACATGTCTCCAAATCACTTAAAATGCGTTTTCTAAGCGAATTAGTTGTTTTTAAGGTGTTTTGCAGTAACTTCTATAGTTCAAATCGGCACCCTAGCTGCGCTGGCGAGTGCACCACGGAGTGCCTCCAAATGGTTGTATTCACTAAAAAACTGTATTTTGTCTTATTGTACCCTAAATAATCTAGTTCCATCGAAACTACAGGTAGAATATGTTTCCAAAGATACATGCAAAATCGTCGTTTCAGACCGTGAAACATGTCTCCAAATCACTTGAAAATGCGTTTTCTAAGCGAATTACGTGTTTTTAAGGTATTTTCAGTAAATTCTATAGTTCAAATCGGCACTCTAGCTGCGCTGGCGGGTGCACCACGGAATGCCTCCAAAAGGTTGTATTTACTAAAGAACAGTGTATTTTGTCTTATTGTACCCTAAATAACCTAGTTCCATCGAAAATACAGGTAGAATATGTTTAAAAAGATACATTCAAAATCGTCGTTTCAGACCGTGAAACGCTCAAAAATGATGTAAAAACTGTTTCTCAAAACACTTGAAAATGCGTTTTTTAAACGAATTACGTGTTTTTAAGGTGTTTTGAAGTAACTTCTATAGTTCAAATCGGCACTCTAGCTGCGCTGGCGAGTGCACCACAGAGTGCCTCCAAAAGGTTGTATTCACTAAAAAACAGTGTATTTTGTCTTATTGTTCCCTAAATAACCTAGTTCCATCGAAACTACAGGTATAATATGTTTCCAAAGATACATGCAAAATCGTCGTTTCAGACCGTGAAACGATCAATATGATGTAAAAACTGTTTCTCAAAACATGTCTCCAAATCACTTAAAATGCGTTTTCTAAGCGAATTACTTGTTTTTAAGGTGTTTTGCAGTAACTTCTATAGTTCAAATCGGCTCCCTAGCTGCGCTGGCGAGTGCACCACGGAGTGCCTCCAAAAGGTTGTATTCACTAAAAAACTGTATTTTGTCTTATTGTACCCTAAATAATCTAGTTCCATCGAAACTACAGGTAGAATATGTTTCCAAAGATACGTGCAAAATCGTCGTTTCAGACCGTGAAACATGTCTCCAAATCACTTGAAAATGCGTTTTCTAAGCGAATTACGTGTTTTTAAGGTATTTTCAGTAAATTCTATAGTTCAAATCGGCACTCTAGCTGCGCTGGCGAGTGCACCACGGAGTGCCTCCAAAAGGTTGTATTCACTAAAAAATAGTGTTTTTTGTCTTATTGTAGCCTAAATAACCTAGTTCCATCGAAACTACAGGTAGAATATGTTTCCAAAGATACATGCAAAATCGTCGTTTCAGACCGTGAAACGCTCAAATATGATGTAAAAACTGTTTCTCAAAACACTTGAAAATGCGTTTTCTAAGCGAATTGCGTGTTTTTAAGGTGTTTTACAGTAACTTCTATAGTTCAAAACGGCACTCTAGCTGCGCTGGCGAGTGCACCACAAAGTGCCTCCAAAAGGTTGTATTCACTAAAAAACAGTGTATTTTGTCTCATTGTACACTAAATAACCTAGTTTAATCGAAACTACAGGTAGAATATGTTTCCAAAGATACATGCAAAATCGTCGTTTCAGACCGTGAAACGCTCAAATATGATGTAAAACTGTTTCTCAAAACATGTCTCCAAATCACTTGAAAATGCGTTTTCTACGCGAATTATGTGTTTTTAAGGTGTTTTGCAGTAACTTCTATAGTTCAAATCGGCACTCTAGCTGCGCTGGCGAGTGCACCACGGAGTGACTCCAAAAGGTTGTATTCACTAAAAAACAGTGTATTTTGTCATATTGTACCTTAAATAACCTAGTTCCATCGAAACTACAGGTAGAATATGTTTCCAAAGATACATGAAAAATCGTCGTTTCAGACCGTGAAACGCTCAAATATGATTTAAAAACTGTTTCTCAAAACATGTCTCCAAATCACTTGAAAATGCGTTTTCTAAGCGAATTACGTGTTTTTAAGGTGTTTTGCAGTAACTTCTATAGTTCAAATCGGCATTCTAGCTGCGCTGGCGAGTGCACAACGGAGTGCCTCCAAAAGGTTGTGTTCACTAAAAATCAGTGTATTTTGTCTTATTGTAGCATAAATAACCTAGTTCCATCAAAACTACAGGTAGAATATGTTTCGAAAGATACATGCAAAATCGTCGTTTTAGACCGTGTAACGCTCAAATATGATGTAAAAACTGTTTCTCAAAACATGTCTCCAAATCACTTGAAAATGCGTTTTCTAAGCGAATTACGTGTTTTTAAGGTGTTTGGAGTAACTTCTATAGTTCAAATCGGCACTCTAGCTGCGCTGGCGAGTGCACCACGGAGTGCCTCCAAAAGGTTGTATTCACTAAAAAACAGTGTATTTTGTCTTATTGTACCTTAAATAACAAGTTCCATCGAAACTACAGGTAGAATATGTTTCCAAAGATACATGCAAAATCGTCGTTGCAGACCCTGAAACGCTCAAATATGATGTAATAACTGTGTCTCAAAACATGTCTCCAAATCACTTGAAAATGCGTTTTCTAAGCGATTTACGTGTTTTTAAGGTGTTTTGCAGTAACTTCTATAGTTCAAATCAGCACTCTAGCTGCGCTGGCGAGTGCACCACGGAGTGCCTCCAAAAGGTTGTATTCACTAAAAAGCAGTGTATTTTGTCTTATTGTACCCTAAATAACCTAGTTCCTTCAAAACTACAGGTAGAATATGTTTCCAAAAATACATGCAAAATCGTCGTTTCAGACCGTGAAACGCTCAAATATGATGTAAAAACTGTTTCTCCAAACATGTCTCCAAATCACTTGAAAATGCGTTTTCTAAGCGAATTACGTGTTTTTAATGTGTTTTGCAGTGACTTCTATAGTTCAAATCGGCACTCTAGCTGCGCTGGCGAGTGCACCACGGAGTGCCTCCAAAAGGTTGTATTCACTAAAAATCAGTGTATTTTGTCTTATTGTAGCATAAAAAACCTAGTTCCATCGAAACTACAGGTAGAATATGTTTTTAAAGATTCATGCATAATCGTCGTTTCAGACCGTGAAACGCTCAAATATGATGTAAAAACTGTTTCTCAAAACATGTCTCCAAATCACTTGAAAATGCGTTTTCTAAGCGAATTATGTGTTTTTATAGTGTTTTGCAGTAACTTCTATAGTTCAAATCGGCACTCTAGCTGCGCTGGCGAGTGCACCACGGAGTGTCTCCAAAAGGTTGTATTCACTAAAAATCAGTGTATTTTGTCTTATTGTAGCATAAAAAACCTAGTTCCATCGAAACTACAGGTAGAATATGTTTTTAAAGATTCATGCATAATCGTCGTTTTAGACCGTGAAACGCTCAAATATGATGTAAATACTGTTTCTCAAAACATGTCTCCAAATCACTAGAAAATGCGTTTTCTAAGCGAATTAAGTGTTTTTAAGTTGTTTTGCAGTAACTTCTATAGTTCAAATCGGCACTCTAGCTGCGCTGGCGAGTGCACCACGGAGTGCCTTCAAAAGGTGGTGTTCACTAAAAATCAGTGTATTTTGTCTTATTGTAGCATAAAAAACCTAGTTCCATCAAAACTACAGGTAGAATATGTTTCGAAAGATACATGCAAAATCGTCGTTTTAGACCGTGAAACGCTCAAATATGATGTAAAAACTGTTTCTCAAAACATGTCTCCAAAACATTTGAAAATGCGTTTTCTAAACGAATTACGTGTTTTTAAGGTGTTTTGCAGTAACTTCTATAGTTCAAATCGGCACTCTAGCTGCGCTGGCGAGTGCACCACGGGGTGCCTCCAAAAGGTTGTATTCACTAAAAAACAGTGTATTTTGTCTTATTGTACCCTAAATAACCTAGTTCCATCAAAACTACAGGTAGAATATGTTTCCAAAGATACATGTAAAATCGTCGTTTCAGACCGTGAAACGCTCAAATATGATGTAAAAACTGTTTCTCAAAACATGTCTCCAAATCACTTAAAAATGCGTTTTCTAAGCGAATTACTTGTTTTTAAGGTGTTTTGCAGTAACTTCTATAGTTCAAATCGGCACTCTAGCTGCGCTGGCGAGTGCACCACGGAGTGCCTCCAAAAGGTTGTATTCACTAAAAAACTGTATTTTGTCTTATTGTACCCTAAATAATCTAGTTCCATCGAAACTACAGGTAGAATATGTTTCCAAAGATACATGCAAAATCGTCGTTTCAGACCGTGAAACATGTCTCCAAATCACTTGAAAATGCGTTTTCTAAGCGAATTACGTGTTTTTAAGGTATTTTGCAGTAAATTCTATAGTTCAAATCGGCACTCTAGCTGCGCTGGCGAGTGCACCACGGAGTGCCTCCAAAAGGTTGTATTCACTAAAAATCAGTGTATTTTGTCTTATTGTAGCATAAATAACCCAGTTCCATCGAAACTACAGATAGAATATGTATCGAAAGACACATGCAAAATTGTCGTTTCAGTCCGTGAAACGCTCAAATATGATGTAAAAAAACTGTTTCTCAAAACATGTCTCCAAAACACTTGAAAATGCGTTTTCTAAGCGAATTACGTGTTTTTAAGGTGTTTTGCAGTAACTTCTATAGTTCAAATCGGCACTCTAGCTGCGCTGGCGAGTGCACCACGGAGTGCCTCCAAAAGGTTGTATACACTAAAAAACAGTGTATTTTGTCTTATTGTACCCTAAATAACCTAGTTCCATCGAAACTACAGGTAGAATATGTGTCCAAATGCTACACACAAATCGTTCGTATCAAACCGTGAAACGCTCAAATATGATGTAAAAACTGTTTCTCAAAACATGTCTCCAAATCCCTTGAAAATACGTTTTCTAAGCGAGCTACGTGTTTCTAAGGTGTTTCGCAGTAACTTCTATAGTCCAAATCAGCACTCTAGCTGCGCTGGCGAGTGCACCACGGATTGCCTCCAAAAGGTTGTATTCACTAAAAAATAGTGTTTTTTGTCTTATTGTAGCCTAAATAACCTAGTTCCATCGAAACTACAGGTAGAATATGTTTCCAAAGATACATGCATAATCGTCGTTTCAGACCGTGAAACGCTCAAATATGATGTAAAAACTGTTTCTCAAAACATGTCTCCAAATCACTTGAAAATGCGTTTTCTACGCGAATTATGTGTTTTTAAGGTGTTTTGCAGTAACTTCTATAGTTCAAATCGGCACTCTAGCTGCGCTGGCGAGTGCACCACGGAGTGACTCCAAAAGGTTGTATTCACTAAAAAACAGTGTATTTTGTCATATTGTACCTTAAATAACCTAGTTCCATCGAAACTACAGGTAGAATATGTTTCCAAAGATACATGCAAAATCGTCGTTTCAGACCGTGAAACGCTCAAATATGATGTAAAAACTGTTTCTCAAAACATGTCTCCAAATCACTTGAAAATGCGTTTTCTAAGCGAATTACGTGTTTTTAAGTTGTTTTGCAGTAACTTCTATAGTTCAAATCGGCACTCTAGCTGCGCTGGCGAGTGCACCACGGAGTGCCTCCAAAAGGTTGTGTTCACTAAAAATCAGTGTATTTTGTCTTATTGTAGCATAAATAACCTAGTTCCGTCAAAACTACAGGTAGAATATGTTTCGAAAGATACATGCAAAATCGTCGTTTTAGACCGTGAAACGCTCAAATATGATGTAAAAACTGTTTCTCAAAACATGTCTCCAAAACATTTGAAAATGCGTTTTCTAACCGAATTACGTGTTTTTAAGGTGTTTTGCAGTAACTTCTATAGTTCAAATCGGCACTCTAGCTGCGCTGGCGAGTGCACCACGGAGTGCCTCCAAAAGGTTGTATTCACTAAAAAACAGTGTATTTTGTCTTATTGTACCCTAAATAACCTAGTTCCATCGAAACTACAGGTAGAATATGTTTCCAAAGATACATGTAAAATCGTCGTTTCAGACCGTGAAACGCTCAAATATGATGTAAAAACTGTTTCTCAAAACATGTCTCCAAATCACTTAAAAATGCGTTTTCTAAGCGAATTACTTGTTTTTAAGGTGTTTTGCAGTAACTTCTATAGTTCAAATCGGCACTCTAGCTGCGCTGGCGAGTGCACCACGGAGTGCCTCCAAAAGGTTGTATTCACTAAAAAACTGTATTTTGCCTTATTGTACCCTAAATAATCTAGTTCCATCGAAACTACACGTAGAATATGTTTCCAAAGATACATGCAAAATCGTCGTTTCAGACCGTGAAACGCTCAAATATGATGTAAAAACTATTTCTCAAAACATGTCTCCAATTCACTTGAAAATGCGTTTTCTAAGCGAATTACGTGTTTTTAAGGTGTTTTGAAGTAACTTCTATAGTTCAAATCGGCACTCTAGCTGCGCTGGCGAGTGCACCACGGAGTGCCTCCAAAAGGTTGTATTCACTAAAAAACAGTGAATTTTGTCTTATTGTACCCTAAATAACCTAGTTCCATCGAAACTACAGGTAGAATATGTGTCCAAATGCTACACACAAATCGTTCGTTTCAGACCGTGAAACGCTCAAATATGATGTAAAAACTGTTTCTCAAAACAAGTATCCAACTCATTTGAAAATGCGTTTTCTAAGCGAATTGCGTGTTTTTAAGGTGTTTTACAGTAACTTCTATAGTTCAAATCGGCACTCTAGCTGCGCTGGCGAGTTCACCACGGAGTGCCTCCAAAAGGTTGTATTCACTAAAAAACAGTGTATTTTGTCTCATTGTACACTAAATAACCTAGTTCCATCGAAACTACAGGTAGAATATGTTTCCAAAGATACATGCAAAATCGTCGTTTCAGACCGTGAAACGCTCAAATATGATGTAAAAACTGTTTCTCAAAACATGTCTCCAAAACACTTGAAAATGCGTTTTCTAAGCGAATTACGTGTTTTTAAGGTATTTTGCAGTAACTTCTATAGTTCAAATCGGCACTCTAGCTGCGCTGGCGAGTGCACCACGGAGTGCCTCCAAAAGGTTGTTTTCACTAAAAAACAGTGTATTTTGTCTTATTGTACTCTAAATAACCTAGTTCCATCGAAACTACAGGTAGAATATGTGTCCAAATGCTACACACAAATCGTTCGTATCAGACCGTGAAACGCTCAAATATGATGTAAAAACTGTTTCTCAAAACATGTCTCCAAATCACTTGAAAATGCGTTTTCTAAGCGAGCTACGTGTTTTTAAAGTGTTTCGCAGTAACTTCTATAGTTCAAATCGGCACTCTAGCTGCGCTGGCGAGTGCACCACGGAGTGCCTCCAAAAGGTTGTATTCACTAAAAATCGGTGTATTTTGTCTTATTGTAGCATAAATAACCTAGTTCCATCGAAACTACAGGTAGAATATGTTTCGAAAGATACATGCAAAATCGTCGTTTCAGACCGTGAAACGCTCAAATATGATGTAAAAACTGTTTCTCAAAACATATCTCCAAATCACTTGAAAATACGTTTTCTAAGCGAATTACGTGTTTTTAAGGTGTTTTGCAGTAACTTCTATAGTTCAAATCGGCACTCTAGCTGCGCTGGCGAGTGCACCACGGATTGCCTCCAAAAGGTTGTATTCACTAAAAAACAGTGTATTTTGGCTTATTGTAGCCTAAATAACCTAGTTCCATCGAAACTACAGGTAGAATATGTTTCCAAAGATACATGCAAAATCGTTCGTATCAGACCGTGAAACGCTCAAATATGATGTAAAAACTGTTTCTCAAAACATGTCTCCAAATCACTTGAAAATACGTTTTCTAAGCGAGCTACGTGTTTTTAAGGTGTTTTGCAGTAACTTCTATAGTTCAAATCAGCACTCTAGCTGCGCTGGCGAGTGCACCACGGATTGCTTCCAAAAGGTTGTATTCACTAAAAAACTGTGTTTTTTGTCTTATTGTAGCCTAAATAACCTAGTTCCTTCGAAACTACAGGTAGAATATGTGTCCAAATGCTACACACAAATCGTTCGTATCAGACCGTGAAACGCTCAAATATGATGTAAAAACTGTTTCTCAAAACATGTCTCCAAATCACTTGAAAATACGTTTTCTAAGCGAGCTACGTGTTTCTAAGGTGTTTCGCAGTAACTTCTATAGTTCAAATCAGCACTGTAGCTGCGCTGGCGAGTGCACCACGGATTGCCTCCAAAAGGTTGTATTCACTAAAAAATAGTGTTTTTTGTCTTATTGTAGCCTAAATAACCTAGTTCCATCGAAACTACTGGTAGAATATGTTTCCAAAGATACATGCAAAATCGTCGTTTCAGACCGTGAAACGCTTAAATATGATGTAAAAACTGTATCTCAAATCACTTGAAAATGCGTTTTCTAAGCGAATTACGTGTTATTAAGGTGTTTTGAAGTAACTTCTATAGTTCAAATCGGCACTCTAGCTGCGCTGGCGAGTGCACCATAAAGTGAATCTAAGAGGTTGTATTCACTAAGTACAGTGTATTTTGTTTTAGTGTACCCTAAATAAACAAGTGCTATCGAAACTACAGGTAGAATATGTTTCCAAAGTCTACATACAAAATCGTCGTTTCAGACCGTGAAACGCTCAAATATGATGTAAAAACTGTTTCTCAAAACATGCCTCCAAATCACTTGAAAATGCGTTTTCTAAGCGAATTACGTGTTTTTGAGGTGTTTTGCAGTAACTTCTATAGTTCAAATCGGCACTCTAGCTGCGCTGGCGAGTGCACCACGGAGTGCCTCCAAAAGGTGGTATTCACTAAAAATCAGTGTATTTTGCCTTATTGTAGCATAAATAACCTAGTTCCATCGAAACTACAGATAGAATATGTTTCCAAAGATACATGCAAAATCGTCGTTTCAGACCGTGAAACGCTTAAATATGATGTAAAAACTGTTTCTCAAAACATGTCTCCAAATCACTTGAAAATACGTTTTCTAAGCAAACTACGTGTTTTTAAGGTGTTTTGCAGTAAATTCTATAGTTTAAATCGGCACTCTAGCTGCGCTGGCGATTGCACCACGGAGTGCCTCCAAAAGGTTGTATTCACTAAAAAACAGTGAATTTTGTCTTATTGTACCCTAAATAACCTAGTTTTATCGAAACTACAGGTAGAATATGTGTCCAAATGCTACACACAAATCGTTCGTTTCAGACCGTGAAACGCTCAAATATGATGTAAAAACTGTTTCTCAAAACATGTCTCCAAAACATTTGAAAATGCGTTTTCTAAACGAATTACGTGTTTCTAAGGTGTTTTGCAGTAACTTCTATAGTTCAAATCGGCACTCTAGCTGCGCTGCCGAGTGCACCACGGAGTGCCTCCAAAAGGTTGTATTCACTAAAAAAAAGTGTATTTTGTCTTATTGTACCCTAAATAACCTAGTTCCATCGAAACTACAGGTAGAATATGTTTCCAAAGATACATGCAAAATCGTCGTTTCAGACCGTGAAACGCTCAAATATGATGTAAAAACTGTTTCTCAAAACATGTCTCCAAATCACTTGAAAATGCGTTTTCTAAGCGAATTACGTGTTTTTAAGGTGTTTTGCAGTAAATTCTATAGTTCAAATCGGCACTATAGCTGCGCTGGCGAGTGCACCACGGAGTGCCTCCAAAAGGTTGTATTCACTAAAAAACAGTGTATTTTGTCTTATTGTACCCTAAATAACCTAGCTCCATCGAAACTACAGGTAGAATATGTTTAAAAAGATACATGCAAAATCGTCGTTTCAGACCGTGAAACGCTCAAAAATGATGTAAAAACTGTTTCTCAAAACACTTGAAAATGCGTTTTTTAAGCGAATTACGTGTTTTTAAGGTGTTTTGAAGTAACTTCTATAGTTCAAATCGGCACTCTAGCTGCGCTGGCGAATGCACCACGGAGTGCCTCCAAAAGGTTGTATTCACTAAAAAACAATGTATTTTGTCTCATTGTACACTAAATAACCTAGTTCCATCGAAACTACAGGTAGAATATGTTTCCAAAGATACATGCAAAATCGTCGTTTCAGACCGTGAAACGCTCAAATATGATGTAAAACTGTTTCTCAAAACATGTCTCCAAAACACTTGAAAATGCGTTTTCTAAGCGAATTACGTGTTTTTAAGGTGTTTTGCAGTAACTTCTATAGTTCAAATCGGCACTCTAGCTGCGTTGGCGAGTGCACCACGGAGTGCCTCCAAAAGGTTGTATTCACAAAAAAACAGTGTATTTTGTCTTATTGTAGCATAAATAACCTAGTTCCATCGAAACTACAGGTAGAATATGTTTCCAAAGATACATGCAAAATCGTCGTTACATGCCGTGAAACGCTCGAATATGATGTAAAAACTGTTTCTCAAAACATGTCTCCAAATCACTTGAAAATGCGTTTTCTAAGCGAATTACGTGTTTTTAAGGTGTTTTGCAGTAACTTCTATAGTTCAAATCGGCACTCTAGCTGCGCTGGCGAGTGCACCACGGAGTGCCTCCAAAAGGTTGTATTCACTAAAAATCAGTGTATTTTGTCTTATTGTAGCATAAATAACCTAGTTCCATCGAAACTACAGGTAGAATATGTTACGAAAGACACATGCAAAATCGTCTTGTCAGACCGTGAAACGCTCAAATATGATGTAAAAAAAACTGTTTCTCAAAACATGTCTCCAAAACACTTGAATATGCGTTTTCTAAGCGAATTACGTGTTTTTAAGGTGTTTTGCAGTAACTTCTATAGTTCAAATCGGCACTCTAGCTGCGCTGGCGAGTGCACCACGGAGTGCCTCCAAAAGGTTGTATTCACTAAAAAACAGTGTATTTTGTCTTATTGTACCCTATATAACCTAGTTCCATCGATACTACAGGTAGAATATGTTTCCAAAGATACATGCAAAATCGTCGTTTCAGACCGTGAATCGCTCAAATATGATGTAAAAACTGTTTCTCAAAACATGTCTCCAAATCACTTGAAAATGCGTTTTCTAAGCGAATTACGTGTTTTTAAGGTGTTTTGCAGTAACTTCTATAGTTCAAATCGGCACTCTAGCTGGGCTGGCGAGTGCACCACGGAGTGCCTCCAAAAGGTTGTATTCACTAAAAAACATTGTATTTTGTCTTATTGTACCCTAAATAACCTAGTTCCTTCGAAACTACAGGTAGAATATGTGTCCAAATGCTACACACAAATCGTTCGTATCAGACCGTGAAACGCTCAAATATGATGTAAAAACTGTTTCTCAAAACATGTCTCCAAATCACTTGAAAATACGTTTTCTAAGCGAGCTACGTGTTTCTAAGGTGTTTTGCAGTAACTTCTATAGTTCAAATCGGCACTCTAGCTGCGCTGGCGAGTGCACCACAAAGTGAATCTAAGAGGTTGTATTCACTAAGTACAGTGTATTTTGTTTTAGTGTACCCTAAATAAACAAGTGCTATCGAAACTACAGGTAGAATATGTTTCCAAAGTCTACATACAAAATCGTCGTTTCAGACCGTGAAACGCTCAAATATGATGTAAAAACTGTTTCTCAAAACATGTCTCCAAATTACTTGAAAATACGTTTTCTAAGCGAAATACGTGTTTTTAAGGTGTTTTGCAGTAACTTCTATAGTTCAAATCGGCACTTTAGCTGCGCTGGCGAGTGCACCACAGAGTGTCTCCAAAAGCTTGTATTCACTAAAAATCAGTGTATTTTGTCTTATTGTAGCATAAATAACTTAGTTTCATCGAAACTACAGGTAGAATATGTTTCCAAAGATACATGCAAAATCGTCGTTTCAGACCGTGAAACGCTCAAATATGATGTAAAAACTGTTTCTCAAAACATGTCTCCAAATCACTTGAAAATGCGTTTCCTAAGCCAACTATGTGTTTTTAAGGTGTTTTGCAGTAACTTCTATCGTTCAAATCGGCACTATAGCTGCGCTGGCGAGTGCACCACGGAGTGCCTCTAAAACCATATATTCACTAAAAATCATTGTATTTTGTCTTATTGTAGCATAAATAACCTATTTCCATCGAAACTACAGGTAGAATATGTTTCCAAAGATACATGCAAAATCGTCGTTTCAGACCGTGAAACGCTCATAAATATGATGTAAAAACTTTTTCTCAAAACATGTCCCCAAATCACTTGAAAATACGTTTTCCAAGCGAATTACGTGTTTTTAAGGTGTTTTGCAGTAACTTCTATAGTTCAAATCGGCACTCCAGCTGCGCTGGTGAATGCACCACGGAGTGCCTCCAAAAGCTTGTTTTCACTAAAAAACAGTGTATTTTGTCTTATTGTAGCATAAATAACCTAGTGCTATCGAAACTACAGGTAGAATATGTTTCATAAGTCTACATACAAAATCGTCGTTTCAGACCGTGAAACGCTCAAATATGATGAAAAACTCTTTCTCAAAACATGTCTCCAAATCACTTGAAAATGCGTTTTCTAAGCGAACTACGTTTTTATAGGGTGTTTTGCAGTAACTTCTATAGTTCAAATCGGCACTCTAGCTGCGCTGGCGAGTGCACCACGGAGTGCCTCCAAAAGGTTGTATTCACTAAAAATCAGTGTATTTTGTCTAATTGTAGCATAAATAACCTAGTTCCATCGAAACTACAGATAGAATATGTTTCCAAAGATACATGCAAAATCGTCGTTTCAGACCGTGAAACGCTCAAATATGATGTAAAAACTGTTTCTCAAAACATGTCTCCAAATCACTTGAAAATGCGTTTTCTAAGCAAATTATGTGTTTTTAAGGTGTTTTGCAGTAACTTCTATAGTTCAAACCGGCACTCTAGCTGCGCTGGCGAGTGCACCACGGAGTGCCTCCAAAATGTTGTATTCACTAAAAAACAGTGTATTTTGTCTTATTGTACCCTAAATAACCTAGTTCAATCGAAACTACAGGTAGAATATGTTTCGAAAGATACATGTAAAATCGTCGTTTCAGACCGTGAGACGCTCAAATATGATGTAAAAACTGTTTCTCAAAACATGTCTCCAAAACACTTGAAAATGCGTTCTCTAAACGAATTACGTGTTTTTAAGGTGTTTTGCAGTAACTTCTATAGTTCAAATCGGCACTCTAGCTGCGCTGGCGAGTGCACCACGGAGTGCCTACAAAAGGTTGTATTCACTAAAAATCAGTGTATTTTGTCTTATTGTAGCATAAATAACCTAGTTCCATCGAAACTACAGGTAGAATATGTTTCCAAAGATACATGCAAAATCATCGTTTCAGACCGTGAAACGCTCAAATATGATGTAAAAACTGTTTCTCAAAACATGTCTCCAAATCACTTGAAAATACGTTTTCTAAGCGAACTACGTGTTTTTAGGTGTTTTGCAGTAACTTCTATAGTTCAAATCGGCACTCTAGCTGCGCTGGCGAGTGCACCACGGATTGCCTCCAAAAGGTTGTATTCACTAAAAAACAGTGTATTTTGTCTTATTGTAGCCTAAATAACCTAGTTCCATCGAAACTACAGGTAGAATATGTTTCCAAAGATACATGGAAAATCGTCGCTCAAATATGATGTAAAAACTGTTTATCAAAACATGTCTCCAAATCATTTGAAAATGCGTTTTCTAAGCGAATTAGGTGTTCTTAAGGTGTTTTGCAGTAACTTCTATATTTCAAATCGGCACTCTAGCTGCGCTGGCGGGTGCACCACGGAGTGCCTCCAAAAGGTTGTATTCACTAAAAAACAGTGTATTTTGTCTTATTGTACCCTAAATAACCTAGTGCCATCGAAACTACAGGTAGAATATGTTTAAAAAGATACATGCAAAATCGTCGTTTCAGACCGTGAAACGCTGAAAAATGATGTAAAAACTGTTTCCCAAAACACTTGAAAATGCGTTTTCTAAGCGAATTACGTGTTTTTAAGGTGTTTTGAAGTAACTTCTATAGTTCAAATCGGCACTCTAGCTGCGCTGGCGAGTGCACCACGGAGTGCCTTCAAAAGGTTGTATTCACTAAAAAACAGTGTATTTTGTCTTATTGTACCCTAAATAACCTAGTTCCATCGAAACTACAGGTAGAATATGTGTCCAAATGCTACACACAAATCGTTCGTTTCAGACCGTGAAACGCTCAAATATGATGTAAAAACTGTTTCTCAAAACATGTCTCCAAATCACTTGAAAATGCGTTTTCTACGCGAATCGCGTGTTTTTAAGGTGTTTTAGAGTAACTTCTATAGTTCAAATCGGCACTCTATCTGCGCTGGCGAGTGCACCACGGAGTGCCTATAAAAGGTTGTATTCACTAAAAAACAGTGTATTTTGTATTATTGTACCCTAAATAACTAGTTCCATAGACACTACAGGTAGAATATGTTTCCAAAGATACATGCAAAATCGTCGTTTCAGACCGTGAAACGCTCAAATATGATGTAAACACTGTTTCTCAAAACATGTCTCCAAATCACTTGAAAATGCGTTTTCTAAGCGAATTACTTGTTTTTAAGGTGTTTCGCAGTAACTTCTATAGTTCAAATCGGCACTCTAGCTGCGCTGGCGAGTGCACCACGAAGTGCCTCCAAAAGGTTGTATTCACTAAAAAACAGTGTATTTTGTCTTATTGTACCCTAAATAACCTAGTTCCCTTCGAAACTACAAGTAGAATACGTGTCCAAATGCTACACACAAATTGTTCGTTTCAGACCGTGAAACGCTCAAATATGATGTAAAAACTGTTTCTCAAAACATGTCTCCAAATCACTTGAAAATACGTTTTCTAAGCAAACTACGTGTTTTTAAGGTGTTTTGCAGTAAATTCTATAGTTCAAATCGGCACTCTAGCTGCGCTAGGGAGTGCACCACGGAGTGCCTCCAAAAGGTTGTATTCACTAAAAAACAGTGTATTTTGTCTTATTGTTCCCTAAATAACCTAGTTCCATCGAAACTACAGGTAGAATATGTTTCCAAAGATACATGCAAAATCGTCGTTTCAGACCGTGAAACGATCAAATATTATGTAAAAACTGTTTCTCAAAACATGTCTCCAAATCACGTAAAATGCGTTTTCTAAGCGAATTACTTGTTCTTAAGGTGTTTTGCAGTAACTTCTATAGTTCAAATCGGCACCCTAGCTGCGCTGGCGAGTGCACCACGGAGTGCCTCCAAAAGGTTGTATTCACTAAAAAACTGTATTTTGTCTTATTGTACCCTAAATAATCTAGTTCCATCGAAACTACAGGTAGAATATGTTTCCAAAGATACATGCAAAATCGTCGTTTCAGACCGTGAAACATGTCTCCAAATCACTTGAAAATGCGTTTTCTAAGCGAATTACGTGTTTTTAAGGTATTTTCAGTAAATTCTATAGTTCAAATCGGCACTCTAGCTGCGCTGGCGAGTGCACCACGGAGTGCCTCCAAAAGGTTGTATTCACTAAAGAACAGTGTAATTTGTCTTATTGTACCCTAAATAACCTAGTTCCATCGAAACTACAGGTAGAATATGTTTAAAAAGATACATGCAAAATCGTCGTTTCAGACCGTGAAACGCTCAAAAATGATGTAAAAACTGTTTCTCAAAACACTTGAAAATGAGTTTTTTAAGTGAATTACGTGTTTTTAAGGTGTTTTGAAGTAACTTCTATAGTTCAAATCGGCACTCTAGCTGCGCTGGCGAGTGCACCACGGAGTGCCTCCAAAAGGTTGTATTCACTAAAAAACAGTGAATTTTGTCTTATTGTACCCTAAATAACCTAGTTCCATCGAAACTACAGGTAGAATATGTGTCCAAATGCTACACACAAATCGTTCGTTTCAGACCGTGAAACGCTCAAATATGATTTAAAACTGTTTCTCAAAACATGTCTCCAAATCACTTGAAAATGCGTTTTCTAAGCGAATTACGTGTTTTTAAGGTGTTTTACAGTAACTTCTATAGTTCAAATAGGCACTCTAGCTGCGCTGGCGAATGCACCACGGAGTGCCTCCAAAAGGTTGTATTCACTAAAAAACAATGTATTTTGTCTCATTGTACACTAAATAACCTAGTTCCATCGAAACTACAGGTAGAATATGTTTCCAAAGATACATGCAAAATCGTCGTTTCAGACCGTGAAACGCTCAAATATGATGTAAACACTGTTTCTCAAAACATGTCTCCAAAACACTTGAAAATGCGTTTTCTAAGCGAATTACGTGTTTTTAAGGTGTTTTGCAGTAACTTCTATAGTTCAAATCGGCACTCTAGCTGCGTTGGCGAGTGCACCACGGAGTGCCTCCAAAAGGTTGTATTCACTAAAAAACAGTGTATTTTGTCTTATTGTAGCATAAATAACCTAGTTCCATCGAAACTACAGGTAGAATATGTGTCCAAATGCTACACACAAATCGTCGTTTCATGCCGTGAAACGCTCAAATATGATGTAAAAACTGTTTCTCAAAACATGTCTCCAAATCACTTGAAAATGCGTTTTCTAAGCGAATTACGTGTTTTTAAGGTGTTTTGCTGAAACTTCTATAGTTCAAATCGGCACTCTAGCTGCGCTGGCGAGTGCACCACGGAGTGCCTCCAAAAGGTTGTATTAACTAAAAAACAGTGTACTTTGTCTTATTGTTCCCTAAATAACCTAGTTCCATCGAAACTACAGGTAGAATATGTTTCCAAAGATACATGCAAAATCGTCGTTTCAGACCGTGAAACGATCAAATATGATGTAAAAACTGTTTCTCAAAACATGTCTCCAAATCACTTAAAATGCGTTTTCTAAGCGAATTACTTGTTTTTAAGGTGTTTTGCAGTAACTTCTATAGTTCAAATCGGCACCCTAGCTGCGCTGGCGAGTGCACCACGGAGTGCCTCCAAAAGGTTGTATTCACTAAAAAACTGTATTTTGTCTTATTGTACCCTAAATAATCTAGTTCCATCGAAACTACAGGTAGAATATGTTTCCAAAGATACATGCAAAATCGTCGTTTCAGACCGTGAAACATGTCTCCAAATCACTTGAAAATGCGTTTTCTTAGCGAATTACGTGTTTTTAAGGTATTTTCAGTAAATTCTATAGTTCAAATCGGCACTCTAGCTGCGCTGGCGAGTGCACCACGGAGTGCCTCCAAAAGGTTGTATTCACTAAAAAACAGTGTATTTTGTCTTATTGTTCCCTAAATAACCTAGTTCCATCGAAACTACAGGTAGAATATGTTTCCAAAGATACATGCAAAATCGTCGTTTCAGACCGTGAAACGATCAAATATTATGCAAAAACTGTTTCTCAAAACATGTCTCCAAATCACGTAATATGCGTTTTCTAAGCGAATTACTTGTTCTTAAGGTGTTTTGCAGTAACTTCTATAGTTCAAATCGGCACCCTAGCTGCGCTGGCGAGTGCACCACGGAGTGCCTCCAAAAGGTTGTATTCACTAAAAAACTGTATTTTGTCTTATTGTACCCTAAATAATCTAGTTCCATCGAAACTACAGGTAGAATATGTTTCCAAAGATACATGCAAAATCGTCGTTTCAGACCGTGAAACATGTCTCCAAATCACTTGAAAATGCGTTTTCTAAGCGAATTACGTGTTTTTAAGGTATTTTCAGTAAATTCTATAGTTCAAATCGGCACTCTAGCTGCGCTGGCGAGTGCACCACGGAGTGCCTCCAAAAGGTTGTATTCACTAAAGAACAGTGTAATTTGTCTTATTGTACCCTAAATAACCTAGTTCCATCGAAACTACAGGTAGAATATGTTTAAAAAGATACATGCAAAATCGTCGTTTCAGACCGTGAAACGCTCAAAAATGATGTAAAAACTGTTTCTCAAAACACTTGAAAATGCGTTTTTTAAGTGAATTACGTGTTTTTAAGGTGTTTTGAAGTAACTTCTATAGTTCAAATCGGCACTCTAGCTGCGCTGGCGAGTGCACCACGGAGTGCCTCCAAAAGGTTGTATTCACTAAAAAACAATGAATTTTGTCTTATTGTACCCTAAATAACCTAGTTCCATCGAAACTACAGGTAGAATATGTGTCCAAATGCTACACAAATCGTTCGTTTCAGACCGTGAAACGCTCAAATATGATTTAAAACTGTTTCTCAAAACATGTCTCCAAATCACTTGAAAATGCGTTTTCTAAGCGAATTACGTGTTTTTAAGGTGTTTTACAGTAACTTCTATAGTTCAAATCGGCACTCTAGCTGCGCTGGCGAATGCACCACGGAGTGCCTCCAAAAGGTTGTATTCACTAAAAAACAGTGTATTTTGTCTCATTGTACACTAAATAACCTAGTTCCATCGAAAATACAGGTAGAATATGTTTCCAAA
>CAUJCB010000648.1:0-119843 GCA_963082715.1 Harpalus rubripes
GTTTCTCAAAACATGTCTCCAAATTACTTGAAAATGCGTTTTCTAAGCGAATTACGTGTTTTTAAGGTGTTTTGCAGTAACTTCTATAGTTCAAACCGGCACTCTAACTGCGCTGGCAAATGTACCACGGAGAGCCTACAAATGCTTGTATTCACTAAAAATCAGTGTATTTTGTCTTATTGTAGCATAAATAACCTATTTCCACCGAAACTACAGGTAGAATATGTTTCCAAAGATACATGCAAAATCGTCGTTTCAGACCGTGAAACGCTCAAATATGATGTAAAAACTGTTTCTCAAAACATGTCTCCAAATTACTTGAAAATGCGTTTTCTAAGCGAATTACGTGTTTTTAAGGTGTTTTGCAGTAACTTCTATAGTTCAAATCGGCACTCTAGCTGCGCTGTTGAGTGCACCACGGAGTGCCTCTAAAAGCTTGTATTCACTAAAAATCAGTGTATTTTGTCTTATTGTAGCTTAAATAAACTAGTTCCATCGAAACTACAGGTAGAATGTTTCCAAAGATACATGCAAAATCGTCGTATCGTGAAACGTTCAAATATGATTTAACAACTGTTTCTCAAAACATGTCTCCAAATCACTTGAAAATGCGTTTTCTAAGCGAATTACGTATTTTTACGGTGTTTTTGCAGTAACTTTTATAGTTCAAATCGGCACTCTAGCTGCGCTGGCGAGTGTACAACGGAGAGCCTCCAAATGCTTGTATTCACTAAAAATCAGTGTATTTTGTCGCATTGTAGCCTAAATAACAAAGTGCCATATATACTACAGGTAGAATATGTTTCCAAAATCTACATACAAAATCATCGTTTCAGACCGTGAAACGTTCAAATTTGATGTAAAAACTGTTTCTCAAAACATGTCTCCAAATTACTTGAAAATGCGTTTTCTAAGCGAATTACGTGTTTTTAAGGTGTTTTGCAGTTACTTCTATAGTTCAAATCGGCACACTAGCTGCGCTGGCGAGTGCACCACGGAGTGCCTCCAAAAAGTAATATTCACTAAAAAACAGTGTATTTTGTCTTATTGTACCCTAAATAACTAAGTGCTATCGAAACTACAGGTGGAATATGTTTCCTAAGTCTACATACAAAATCGTCGTTTCAGACCGTGAAACGCTCAAATATGATGTAAAAACTGTCTCTCAAAACATGTCTCCAAATCACTTGAAAATGCGTTTTCTAAGCGAATTACTTGTTTTTAATGTGTTTTGCAATAACTTCTATAGTTCAAAACGGTACTTTAGCTGCGCTGGCGAGTGCACCACGGAGAGCCTCCAAAGGTTGTATTCACTAAACAACAGTGTATTTTGTCTTATTGTACCCTAAATAACCAAGTGCTATCGAAAATACAGGTAGAATATGTTTCCTAAGTCTACATACAAAATCGTCGTTTCAGACCGGAAACGCTCAAATATGATGTAAAAACTGTTTCTCAAAACATGTTTCCAAATCACTTAAAAATGCGTTTTCTAAGCGAATTAAGTATTTTTAGTGTGTTTTGCAGTAACTTCTATAGTTCAAATCGGCACTCTAGCTGCGCTGGCGAGTGTACCTTTGAGAGCCTACAAATGCTTGTATTCACTAAAGTCAGTGTATTTTGTCGTATTGTAGCCTAAATAACAAAGTGCCATAGAAACCAAAGGTAGAATATGTTTCCAAAGTCTACATACAAAATCGTCGTTTCAGACCGTGAAACGTTCAAATTTGATGTAAAAACTGTTTCTCAAAACATGTCTCTAAATCACTTGAAAATGCGTTTTCTAAGCGAATTACGTGTTTTTAAGGTGTTTTGCAGTAACTTTATAGTTCAAATTGGCACTCTAGCTGCGCTGGCGAGTGCACCACGGTGTGCCTCCAAAAGCTTCTATTCTCTAAAAATCAGTGTATTTTGTCTTATTGTAGCATAAATAACCTAGTTCCATCGAAACTACAGGTAGAATATGTTTCCAAAGATACATGCAAAATCGTCGTTTCAGACCATGAAACGCTCAAATATGATGTAAAACTGTTTCTCAAAACATGTCTCCAAATTACTTGAAAATGCGTTTTCTAAGCGAATTACGTGTTTTTTAGGTGTTTTTGCAGTAACTTCTATAGTTCAAGTCGGCACTATATCTGCGCTGGCATGAGCACCACGGAGTGCCTCCAAATGCTTGTATTTACTAAAAATCAGTGTATTTTGTCTTATTCTAGCATAAAAAACCTAGTACCATCGAAACTAAAGGTAGAATATGTTTCAAAAGATACATGCAAATTCGTCGTTTCAGACCGTGAAACGCTCAAATATGATGTAAAAACTGTTTCCCAAAACATGTCTCCAAATCACTTGAAAATGCGTTTTCTAAGCGAACTACGTGTTTTTAGGGTGTTTTGCAGTAACTTTTATAGTTCAAATCGGCACTCTAGCTGCACTGGCGAGTGTACCACGGAGGGCCTCCAAAAGCTTGTATTCACTAAAAATCAGTGTATTTTGTCGTATTGTAGCCTAAATAACAAAGTGCCATAGAAACTACAAGTAGAATATGTTTCCAAAGTCTACATACAAAATTGTCGTTTCAGACCGTGAAACGTTCAAATATGATGTAAAAACTGTTTCTCAAAACATGTCTCCAAATCTCTTGAAAATGCGTTTTTTAAGCGAAATACATGTTTTAAGGTGTTTTGCAGTAACTTCTATAGTTTAAATCGGCACTTTAGCTGCGCTGGCGAGTGCACCACGGAGTGCCTCTAAAACCTTGTATTCACTAAAGATCAGTGTATTTTGTCTTATTGTACCATAAATAAACTAGTTCCATCGAAACTACAGGTAGAATATGTTTCCAAAGATACATGCAAAATCGTCGTTTCAGGCCGTGAAACGTTCAAATATGATGTAAAACCTGTTTCTCAAAACATGTCTCCAAATCACTTGAAAATGCGTTTTCTAAGTGAATTACGTGTTTTTAAGGTGTTTTGCAGTAACTTCTATAGTTCAAATCGGCACTCTAGCTGCGCTGGCGAGTGCACCGCGGAGTGCCTCCAAAAGGTTGAATTCATTAAAATCATTGCATTTTGTCTTATTGTAGCAAAAATAACCTAGTTCCATCGAAACTATAGGTAGAATATATTTGTTTTATTGTACCCTAAATAACCAAGTGCTATCGAAACTACAGGTAGAATACGTTTCCTAAGACTACATACAAAATCGTCGTTTCAGACCGTGAAACGCTTAAATATGATGTAAAAACTGTTTCTCAAAACATGTCTCCAAATCACTTGAAATTGCGTTTTCTAAGCGAATTACTTGTTTTTAAGGTGTTTTGCAGTATCTTCTATAGTTCAAATCGGCAGTCTAGCTGCGCTGGCGAATGCACCACGGAGTGCCTCCATAAACCTTGTATTCACTAAAAATCATTGCATTTTGTCTTATTGTAGCAAAAATAACCTAGTTCCATCGAAACTATAGGTAGAATATATTTCCAAAGATACATGCAAAATCGTCGTTTCAGACCGTGAACGTTTAAATATGATGTAAAAACTGTTTCTCAAAACATGTCTCCAAATCACTTGAAAATGCGTTTTCTAAGCGAATTACGTGTTTTTTAGGTGTTTTGCAGTAACTTCTATAGTTCAAGTCGGCACTCTATCTGCGCTGGCATGTGCACCACGGAGTGCCTCCAAAAGCTTGTATTCACTAAAAATCAGTGTATTTTGTCTTATTGTGGCATAAATAACCTAATTCCATCGAAACTACAGGTAGAATTTGTTTCCAAAGATACATGCAAAATCGTAGTTTCAGACCGTGAAACGCTCAAATATGATGTAAATATTGTTTCTCAAAACATGTCTCCAAATCACTTGAAAATGCGTTTTCTTAGCGAATTACGCGTTTTTAGGGTGTTTTGCTGTAACTTCTATAGTTCAAATCGGCACTCTAGCTGCGCTGGCGAGTGCACCACAGAGTGCCTCCAAAAGCTTGTATTCACTAAAAATCAGTGTATTTTGTCTCATTGTAGCATAAATAACCTAGTTCCATCGGAATTGCAGGTAGAATATGTTTCCAAAGATACATGCAAAATCGTCGTTTCAGCCTGTGAAACGCTCAAATATGATGTAAAAACTGTTTCTCAAAACATGTCTCCAAATCACTTGAAAATGCGTTTTCTAAGCGAATTACGTGTTTTTGAGGTGTTTTGCAGTAACTTGTATAGTTCAAATCGGCACTCTAGCTGCGCTGGCGAGTGCACAACGGAGTGCCTCCAAAAGGTTGAATTCACTAAAAAACAGTGTATTTTGTCTTATTGTACCCTTAAATAACCAAGTATTATCGAAACTACAGGTAGAATATGTTTCCTAAGTCTACATACAAAATCGTAGTTTCAGACTGTGAAACGCTCAAATATGATGTAAAAACTGTTTCTCAAAACATGTCTCCAAATCACTTGAAAATGCGTTTTCTAAGCGAATTACGTGTTTTTAAGGTGTTTTGCAGTAACTTCTATAGTTCAAATCGGCACTCTAGCTGCGCTGGCTAGTGCACCGCGGAGTGCTCCAAAAGGTTGAATTCACTAAAAAACAGTGTATTTTGTTTTATTGTACCCTAAATAACCAAGTGCTATCGAAACTACAGGTAGAATACGTTTCCTAAGACTACATACAAAATCGTCGTTTCAGACCGTGAAACGCTTAAATATGATGTAAAAACTGTTTCTCAAACATGTCTCCAAATCACTTGAAAATGCGTTTTCTAAGCGAATTACTTGTTTTTAAGGTGTTTTGCAGTAACTTCTATAGTTCAAATCGGCAGTCTAGCTGCGCTGGCGAATGCACCACGGAGTGCCTCCAAAACCTTGTATTCACTAAAAATCATTGCATTTTGTCTTATTGTAGCAAAAATAACCTAGTTCCATCGAAACTATAGGTAGAATATATTTCCAAAGATACATGCAAAATCGTCGTTTCAGACAGTGAACGTTCAAATATGATCTAAAAACTGTTTCTCAAAACAAGTCTCTAAATCACTTGAAAATGCGTTTTCTAAGCGAATTACGTGTTTTTAAGGTGTTTTGCAGTTACTTCTATAGTTCAAATCGGCACACTAGCTGCGCTGGCGAGTGCACCACGGAGAGCATCCAAAAGGTTGTATTCACAAAAAAAACAGTGTATTTTGTCTTATTGTACCCTAAATAACCAAGTGCTATCGAAACTACAGGTAGAATATGTTTCCTAAGTCTACATATAAAAACGTCGTTTCAGACCGTGAAACGCTCAAATATGATGTAAAAACTGTTTCTCAAAACATGTCTCCAAATTACCTGAAAATGCGTTTTCTAAGCGAATTACGTGTTTTTAAGGTGTTTTGCAGTAACTTCTATAGTTCAAATCGGCACTCTAGCTGCGCTGGCGAGTGCACCACGGAGTGCCTCCAAAAGGTTGTATTCACTAAACAACAGTGTATTTTGTCTTATTGTACTCTAAATAACCAAGTGCTATCGAAAATACAGGTAGAATATGTTTCCAAAGTCTACATTCAAAATCGTCGTTTCAGACCGTGAAACGTTCAAATTTGATGTAAAAACTATTTCTCAACACTTGTCTCCAAATCACTTGAAAATGCGTTTACTAAGCGAATTACGTGATTTTAAGGTGTTTTGCAGTAACTTCTATATTTCAAATCGGCACTCTAGCTGCGCTGGCGAGTGCACCACGGAGTGCCTCCAAAACCTTGTATTCACTAAAGATCAGTGTATTTTGTCTTATTGTGGCATAAATAACCTAGTTCCATCGAAACTACAGGTGGAATATGTTTCCAAAGATACGTGCAAAATCGTCGTTTCAGACCGTGAAACGTTCAAATATGATGTAAAACTATTTTTTAAAACATGTCTCCAAATCACTTGAAAATGCGTATTCTAAGCGAATTACGTGTTTTTTAGGTGCTTTGCAGTAACTTCTATAGTTTAAGTCGGCACTCTATCTGCGCTGGCATGAGCACCACGGAGTGCCTCCAAATGCTTATATTCACTAAAAATCAGTGTATTTTGTCTAATTGTAGCATAAATAACCTAGTTCCATCGAAACTACAGGTAGAATATCTTTCCAAAGATACATGCAAAATCGTCGTTTCAGACCGTGAAACGCTCAAATATGATGTAAAAACTGTTTCCCAAAACATGTCTCCAAATCACTTGATAATGGGTTTTCTAAGCGAATTACGTGTTTTTAGGGTGTTTTGCAGTAACTTTTATAGTTCAAATCGGCACTCCAGCTGCGCTGGCGTGTGTACCACGGAGGTCCTCCAAAAGCTTGTATTCACTAAAAATCCGTGTATTTTGTCGTATTGTAGCCTAAATAACAAAGTGCCATAGAAACTACAAGTAGAATATGTTTCCAAAGTCTACATACAAAATTGTCGTTTCAGACCGTGAAACGTTCAAATATGATGTAAAAACTGTTTCTCAAAACATGTCTCCAAATTACTTGAAAATGCGTTTTCTAAGCGAATTACGTGTTTTTAAGGTGTTTTGCAGTAACTTCTATAGTTCAAACCGGCACTCTAACTGCGCTGGCGAGTGTACCACGGAGAGCCTACAAATGCTTGTATTCACTAAAAATCAGTGTATTTTGTCTTATTGTAGCATAAATAACCTATTTCCACCGAAACTACAGGTAGAATATGTTTCCAAAGATACATGCAAAATCGTCGTTTCAGACCGTGAAACGCTCAAATATGATGTAAAAACTGTTTCTCAAAACATGTCTCCAAATTACTTGAAAATGCGTTTTCTAAGCGAATTACGTGTTTTTAAGGTGTTTTGCAGTAACTTCTATAGTTCAAATCGGCACTCTAGCTGCGCTGTTGAGTGCACCGCGGAGTGCCTCTAAAAGCTTGTATTCACTAAAAATCAGTGTATTTTGTCTTATTGTAGCTTAAATAAACTAGTTCCATCGAAACTACAGGTAGAATATGTTTCCAAAGATACATGCAAAATCGTCGTATCGTGAAACGTTCAAATATGATTTAACAACTGTTTCTCAAAACATGTCTCCAAATCACTTGAAAATGCGTTTTCTAAGCGAATTACGTATTTTTACGGTGTTTTGCAGTAACTTCTATAGTTCAAATCGGCACTCTAGCTGCGCTGGCGAGTGTACAACGGAGAGCCTCCAAATGCTTGTATTCACTAAAAATCAGTGTATTTTGTCGCATTGTAGCCTAAATAACAAAGTGCTATATATACTACAGGTAGAATATGTTTCCAAAGTCTACATACAAAATCATCGTTTCAGACCGTGAAACGTTCAAATTTGATGTAAAAACTGTTTCTTAAAACATGTCTCCAAATTACTTGAAAATGCGTTTTCTAAGCGAATTACGTGTTTTTAAGGTGTTTTGCAGTTACTTCTATAGTTCAAATCGGCACACTAGCTGCGCTGGCGAGTGCACCACGGAGTGCCTCCAAAAAGTTGTATTCACTAAAAAACAGTGTATTTTGTCTTATTGTACCCTAAATAACTAAGTGCTATCGAAACTACAGGTGGAATATGTTTCCTAAGTCTACATACAAAATCGTCGTTTCAGACCGTGAAACGCTCAAATATGATGTAAAAACTGTCTCTCAAAACATGTCTCCAAATCACTTGAAAATGCGTTTTCTAAGCGAATTACTTGTTTTTAATGTGTTTTGCAGTAACTTCTATAGTTCAAAACGGCACTTTAGCTGCGCTGGCGAGTGTACCACGGAGAGCCTACAAATGCTTGTATTCACTAAAAGTCAGTGTATTTTGTCGAATTGTAGCCTAAATAACAAAGTGCCATAGAAACTACAGGTAGAATATGTTTCCAAAGTCTACATACAAAATCTTCGTTTCAAACCGTAAAACGTTTAAATATGATGTAAAAAACTGTTTCTCAAAACATGTCTCCAAGTCACTTGAAAATGCGTTTTCTAAGCGAATTACGTGTTTTTAAGGTGTTTTGTAGTAACTTCTATAGTTCAAATCGGCACTCTAGCTGCGCTGGCGAATGTACCACGGAGAGCTTCCAAAAGCATGTATTCACTAAAAATGAGTCTATTTTGTCTTATTGTAGCATAAATAACTTAGTTCCATCGAAACTACAGGTAGAATATGTTTCCAAAGATACATGCAAAATCGTCGTTTCAGACCGAGAAACGCTCAAATATGATGTAAAATCTGTTTCTCAAAACATATCTCCAAATTACTTGAAAATACGTTTTCTAAGCGAATTACGTGTTTTTATGGTGTTTTGCAGTAACTTCTATAGTTCAAATTGGCACTCTAGCTGCGCTGGCGAGTGCACCACGGAGTGCCTCCAAAAGGTTGTATTCACTAAAAAACAGTGTATTTTGTCTTATTGTACCCTAAATAACCAAGTGCTATCGAAACTATAGGTAAAATATATTTCCTAAGTCTACATACAAAATCGTCGTTTCAGACCGTGAAACGCTCAAATATGCTGTAAAAACTGTTTCTCAAAACATGTCTCCAAATCACATAAAAATGCGTTTTCTAAGCGAATTACGTGTTTTTAAGGTGTTTTGCAGTAACTTCTATAGTTCAAACCGGCACTCTAACTGCGCTGGCGAGTGTACAACGGAGAGCCTCCAAATGCTTGTATTCACTAAAAATCAGTGTATTTTGTCGCATTGTAGCCTAAATAACAAAGTGCCATATATACTACAGGTAGAATATGTTTCCAAAGTCTACATACAAAATCATCGTTTCAGACCGTGAAACGTTAAAATTTGATGTAAAAACTGTTTCTCAAAACATGTCTCCAAATTACTTGAAAATGCGTTTTCTAAGCGAATTACGTGTTTTTAAGGTGTTTTGCAGTAACTTCTATAGTTCAAATCGGCACTCTAGCTGCGCTGGCGAATGCACCACGGAGTGCTTCCAAAACCTTGTATTCACTAAAATTCATTGCACTTTGTCTTATCGTAGCAAAATAACCTAGATCCATCGAAACTACAGGTAGAATATGTTTCCTAATATACATGCAAAATCGTCGTTTCAGACCGTGAAACGTTCAAATATGATGTAAAAACTGTTTCTCATAACAAGTCTCCAAATCACTTGAAAATGCGTTTTCTAAGCGAATTACGTGTTTTTAAGGTGTTTTGCAGTAACTTCTATAGTTTAAGTCGGCACTCTATCTGCGCTGGCATGTGCACCACGGAGTGCCTCCAAAAGCTTGTATTCACTAAAAATCTGTGTATTTTGACTTATTGTAGCATAAATAACCTAATTCCATCGAAACTACAGGTAGAATATGTTTCCAAAGATACATGCAAAATCGTAGTTTCAGACCGTGAATTGCTCAAATATGATGTAAAAATTGTTTCTCAAAACATGTCTCCAAATCACTTGAAATTGCGTTTTCTAAGCGAATTACGTGTTTTTAGAGTGTTTTGCAGTAACTTCTATAGTTCAAATCGGCACTCTAGCTGCGCTGGCGAGTGTACCACGGAGGGCCTCCAAAAGCTTGTATTCACTAAAAATCAGTGTATATTGTCGTATTGTAGCCTAAATAACAAAGTGCCATAGAAACTACAGGTAGAATATGTTTCCAAAGTCTACATACAAAATTGTCGTTTCAGACCGTGAAACGTTCAAATATGATGTAAAAACTGTTTCTCAAAACATGTCTCCAAATCACTTGAAAATGCGTTTTCTAAGCGAATTACATGTTTTTAAGGTGTTTTGCTGTAACTTCTATAGTTCAAATCGGAACTCTAGCTACGCTGGCGAGTGCACCACGGAGTGCCTCCAAAACCTTGTATTTACTAAAAATCAGTGTATTTTGTCTTATTGTTACATAAATAACCTAGTTCCATCGAAACTACAGGTAGAATATGTTTCCAAAGATACATGCAAAATCGTCGTTTCAGACCGTGAAACGATCAAATATGATGTAAAAACTGTTTCTCAAAACATGTCTCTAAATCACTTGAAAATGCGTTTTCTAAGCGAATTACGTGTTTTGAAGGTGTTTTGCAGTAACTTCTATAGTTCAAATCGGCACTCTAGCTGCGCTGGCGACTGCACCATGGAGTGCCTCCAAAAGCTTGTATTCACTAAAAATCAGTGTATTTTGTCTCATTGTAGCATAAATAACCTAGTTCCATCGAAACTGCAGGTAGAATATGTTTCCAAAGATACATGAAAATCGTCGTTTCAGCCCGTGAAACGCTCAAATATGATGTAAAAACTGTTTCTCAAAACATGTCTCCAAATCACTTGAAAATGAGTTTTCTAAGCGAATTACGTGTTTTTAAGGTGTTTTGCAGTAACTTCTATAGTTCAAATCGGCACTCTAGCTGCGCTGGCGAGTGCACCACAGAGTGCCTCCAAAAAGTTGTATTCACTAAAAAACAGTGTATTTTGTCTTATTGTACCCTAAATAAACAAGTGCTCTCGAAACTACAAGTAGAATATGTTTCCAAAGTCTACATACAAAATCGTCGTTTCAGACCGTGAAACGCTTAAATATGATGTAAAACTGTTTCTCAAAACATGTCTCCAAATTACTTGAAAATGCGTTTTCTAAGCGAATTACGTGTTTTTAAGGTGTTTTGCAGTAACTTCTATAGTTCAAACCGGCACTCTAACTGCGCTGGCAAATGTACCACGGAGAGCCTACAAATGCTTGTATTCACTAAAAATCAGTGTATTTTGTCTTATTGTAGCATAAATAACCTATTTCCACCGAAACTACAGGTAGAATATGTTTCCAAAGATACATGCAAAATCGTCGTTTCAGACCGTGAAACGCTCAAATATGATGTAAAAACTGTTTCTCAAAACATGTCTCCAAATTACTTGAAAATGCGTTTTCTAAGCGAATTACGTGTTTTTAAGGTGTTTTGCAGTAACTTCTATAGTTCAAATCGGCACTCTAGCTGCGCTGTTGAGTGCACCACGGAGTGCCTCTAAAAGCTTGTATTCACTAATAATCAGTGTATTTTGTCTTATTGTAGCTTAAATAAACTAGTTCCATCGAAACTACAGGTAGAATGTTTCCAAAGATACATGCAAAATCGTCGTATCGTGAAACGTTCAAATATGATTTAACAACTGTTTCTCAAAACATGTCTCCAAATCACTTGAAAATGCGTTTTCAAAGCGAATTACGTATTTTTACGGTGTTTTGCAGTAACTTTTATAGTTCAAATCGGCACTCTAGCTGCGCTGGCGAGTGTACAACGGAGAGCCTCCAAATGCTTGTATTCACTAAAAATCAGTGTATTTTGTCGCATTGTAGCCTAAATAACAAAGTGCCATATATACTACAGGTAGAATATGTTTCCAAAGTCTACATACAAAATCATCGTTTCAGACCGTGAAACGTTCAAATTTGATGTAAAAACTGTTTCTCAAAACATGTCTCCAAATTACTTGAAAATGCGTTTTCTAAGCGAATTACGTGTTTTTAAGGTGTTTTGCAGTTACTTCTATAGTTCAAATCGGCACACTAGCTGCGCTGGCGAGTGCACCACGGAGTGCCTCCAAAAAGTTGTATTCACTAAAAAACAGTGTATTTTGTCTTATTGTACCCTAAATAACTAAATGCTATCGAAACTACAGGTGGAATATGTTTCCTAAGTCTACATACAAAATCGTCGTTTCAGACCGTGAAACGCTCAAATATGATGTAAAAACTGTCTCTCAAAACATGTCTCCAAATCACTTGAAAATGCGTTTTCTAAGCGAATTACTTGTTTTTAATGTGTTTTGCAATAACTTCTATAGTTCAAAACGGCACTTTAGCTGCGCTGGCGAGTGCACCACGGAGAGCCTCCAAAAGGTTGTATTCACTAAACAACAGTGTATTTTGTCTTATTGTACCCTAAATAACCAAGTGCTATCGAAAATACAGGTAGAATATGTTTCCTAAGTCTACATACAAAATCGTCGTTTCAGACCGGGAAACGCTCAAATATGATGTAAAAACTGTTTCTCAAAACATGTTTCCAAATCACTTAAAAATGCGTTTTCTAAGCGAATTAAGTATTTTTAGTGTGTTTTGCAGTAACTTCTATAGTTCAAATCGGCACTCTAGCTGCGCTGGCGAGTGTACCTTTGAGAGCCTACAAATGCTTGTATTCTCTAAAAGTCAGTGTATTTTGTCGTATTGTAGCCTAAATAACAAAGTGCCATAGAAACCAAAGGTAGAATATGTTTCCAAAGTCTACATACAAAATCGTCGTTTCAGACCGTGAAACGTTCAAATTTGATGTAAAAACTGTTTCTCAAAACATGTCTCTAAATCACTTGAAAATGCGTTTTCTAAGCGAATTACGTGTTTTTAAGGTGTTTTGCAGTAACTTTATAGTTCAAATCGGCACTCTAGCTGCGCTGGCGAGTGCACCACGGTGTGCCTCCAAAAGCTTCTATTCTCTTAAAATCAGTGTATTTTGTCTTATTGTAGCATAAATAACCTAGTTCCATCGAAACTACAGGTAGAATATGTTTCCAAAGATACATGCAAAATCGTCGTTTCAGACCATGAAACGCTCAAATATGATGTAAAACTGTTTCTCAAAACATGTCTCCAAATTACTTGAAAATGCGTTTTCTAAGCGAATTACGTGTTTTTTAGGTGTTTTGCAGTAACTTCTATAGTTCAAGTCGGCACTATATCTGCGCTGGCATGAGCACCACGGAGTGCCTCCAAATGCTTGTATTTACTAAAAATCAGTGTATTTTGTCTTATTCTAGCATAAAAAACCTAGTACCATCGAAACTAAAGGTAGAATATGTTTCAAAAGATACATGCAAATTCGTCGTTTCAGACCGTGAAACGCTCAAATATGATGTAAAAACTGTTTCCCAAAACATGTCTCCAAATCACTTGAAAATGCGTTTTCTAAGCGAACTACGTGTTTTTAGGGTGTTTTGCAGTAACTTTTATAGTTCAAATCGGCACTCTAGCTGCGCTGGCGAGTGTACCACGGAGGGCCTCCAAAAGCTTGTATTCACTAAAAATCAGTGTATTTTGTCGTATTGTAGCCTAAATAACAAAGTGCCATAGAAACTACAAGTAGAATATGTTTCCAAAGTCTACATACAAAATTGTCGTTTCAGACCGTGAAACGTTCAAATATGATGTAAAAACTGTTTCTCAAAACATGTCTCCAAATCTCTTGAAAATGCGTTTTTTAAGCTAAATACATGTTTTAAGGTGTTTTGCAGTAACTTCTATAGTTCAAATCGGCACTCTAGCTGCGCTGGCTAGTGCACCGCGGAGTGCCTCCAAAAGGTTGAATTCACTAAAAAACAGTGTATTTTGTTTTATTGTACCCTAAATAACCAAGTGCTATCGAAACTACAGGTAGAATACGTTTCCTAAGACTACATACAAAATCGTCGTTTCAGACCGTGAAACGCTTAAATATGATGTAAAAACTGTTTCTCAAAACATGTCTCCAAATCACTTGAAAATGCGTTTTCTAAGCGAATTACTTGTTTTTAAGGTGTTTTGCAGTAACTTCTATAGTTCAAATCGGCAGTCTAGCTGCGCTGGCGAATGCACCACGGAGTGCCTCCAAAACCTTGTATTCACTAAAAATCATTGCATTTTGTCTTATTGTAGCAAAAATAACCTAGTTCCATCGAAACTATAGGTAGAATATATTTCCAAAGATACATGCAAAATCGTCGTTTCAGACAGTGAACGTTCAAATATGATCTAAAAACTGTTTCTCAAAACAAGTCTCTAAATCACTTGAAAATGCGTTTTCTAAGCGAATTACGTGTTTTTTACGTGTTTTGCAGTAACTTCTATAGTTCAAGTCGGCACTCTATCTGCGCTGGCATGTGCACCACGGAGTGCCTCCAAAAGCTTGTATTCACTAAAAATCAGTGTATTTTGTCTTATTGTACCATAAATAACCTAGTTCTATCGAAACTACAGGTAGAATATGTTTCCAAAGATACATGCAAAATCGTCGTTTCAGGCCGTAAAACGTTCAAATATGATGTAAAAACTATTCCTCAAAACATGTCTCCAAATCACTTGAAAATGCGTTTTCTAAGCGAATTACGTGTTTTTAAGGTGTTTTGCAGTTACTTCTATAGTTCAAATCGGCACACTAGCTGCGCTGGCGAGTGCACCACGGAGAGCATCCAAAAGGTTGTATTCACAAAAAAAACAGTGTATTTTGTCTTATTGTACCCTAAATAACCAAGTGCTATCGAAACTACAGGTAGAATATGTTTCCTAAGTCTACATATAAAAACGTCGTTTCAGACCGTGAAACGCTCAAATATGATGTAAAAACTGTTTCTCAAAACATGTCTCCAAATTACCTGAAAATGCGTTTTCTAAGCGAATTACGTGTTTTTAAGGTGTTTTGCAGTAACTTCTATAGTTCAAATCGGCACTCTAGCTGCGCTGGCGAGTGCACCACGGAGTGCCTCCAAAAGGTTGTATTCACTAAACAACAGTGTATTTTGTCTTATTGTACTCTAAATAACCAAGTGCTATCGAAAATACAGGTAGAATATGTTTCCAAAGTCTACATACAAAATCGTCGTTTCAGACCGTGAAACGTTCAAATTTGATGTAAAAACTATTTCTCAACACTTGTCTCCAAATCACTTGAAAATGCGTTTACTAAGCGAATTACGTGATTTTAAGGTGTTTTGCAGTAACTTCTATATTTCAAATCGGCACTCTAGCTGCGCTGGCGAGTGCACCACGGAGTGCCTCCAAAACCTTGTATTCACTAAAGATCAGTGTATTTTGTCTTATTGTGGCATAAATAACCTAGTTCCATCGAAACTACAGGTGGAATATGTTTCCAAAGATACGTGCAAAATCGTCGTTTCAGACCGTGAAACGTTCAAATATGATGTAAAACTATTTTTTAAAACATGTCTCCAAATCACTTGAAAATGCGTATTCTAAGCGAATTACGTGTTTTTTAGGTGCTTTGCAGTAACTTCTATAGTTTAAGTCGGCACTCTATCTGCGCTGGCATGAGCACCACGGAGTGCCTCCAAATGCTTATATTCACTAAAAATCAGTGTATTTTGTCTAATTGTAGCATAAATAACCTAGTTCCATCGAAACTACAGGTAGAATATCTTTCCAAAGATACATGCAAAATCGTCGTTTCAGACCGTGAAACGCTCAAATATGATGTAAAAACTGTTTCCCAAAACATGTCTCCAAATCACTTGATAATGGGTTTTCTAAGCGAATTACGTGTTTTTAGGGTGTTTTGCAGTAACTTTTATAGTTCAAATCGGCACTCCAGCTGCGCTGGCGTGTGTACCACGGAGGTCCTCCAAAAGCTTGTATTCACTAAAAATCCGTGTATTTTGTCGTATTGTAGCCTAAATAACAAAGTGCCATAGAAACTACAAGTAGAATATGTTTCCAAAGTCTACATACAAAATTGTCGTTTCAGACCGTGAAACGTTCAAATATGATGTAAAAACTGTTTCTCAAAACATGTCTACAAATCACTTGAAAATGCGTTTTCTAAGCGAAATACATGTTTTTAAGGTGATTTGCTATAACTTCTATAGTTCAAATCGGCACTCTAGCTGCGCTGGCGAGTGCACCACGGAGTGCCTCCAAAACCTTGTATTCACTAAAGATCAGTGTATTTTGTCTTATTGTACCATAACTAACCAATTCCATCAAAACTACAGGTAGAATATGTTTCCAAAGATACATGCAAAATCGTCGTTTTAGGCCGTGAAACATTCAAATATGATGTAAAAACTGTTCCTCAAAACATGTCTCCAAATCAGTTGAAAATGCGTTTTCTAAGCAAATTACGTGTTTTTAAGGTGTTTTGCAGTAGCTTCTATAGTTCAAATCGGCACTCTAGCTGCGCTGGCGAGTGTACCACGGAGAGCCTACAGATGCTTGTATTCACTAAAAATCAGTGTATTTTCTCTTATTGTACCCTAAATAACCAAGTGCTATCGAAACTACAAGTAGAATATGTTTCCTAAGTCTACATACAAAATCGTCGTTTCAGACCGTGAAAAGTTTAAATATGATGTAAAATCTGTTTCTCAAAACATGTCTCCAAATCACATGAAAATGCGTTTTCTAAGCGAATTACGTGTTTTTAAGGTGTTTTGCAGTAACTTCTAGTTCAAATCGGCACTCTAGTTGCGCTGGCGAGTGCACCACGGAGTACCTCTAAAAACTTGTATTCACTAAAAATCAGTGTATTTTGTCTTATTGTAGCATAAATAACCTAGTTTCATCGAAACTACAGGTAGAATATGTTTCCAAAGATACATGCAAAATCGTCGTATCAGACCGTGAAACGTTCAAATATGATGTAAAAACTGTTTCTCAAAACATGTCTCCAAATCACTTGAAAATGGGTTTTCTAAGCGAATTACGTGTTTTTAGGGTGTTTTGCAGTAACTTTTATAGTTCAAATCGGCACTCCAGCTGCGCTGGCGAGTGTACCACGGAGAGCCTCCAAATGCTTGTATTCACTAAAAAACAGTGTATTTTGTCTTATTGTACCCTAAATAACCAAGTGCTATCGAAACTACAGGTAAAATACGTTTCCTAAGACTACATACAAAATCGTCGTTTCAGACCGTGAAACGCTCAAATATGATGTAAAAACTGTTTCTCAAAACATGTCTCCAAATCACTTGAAAATGCGTTTTCTAAGCGAATTACGTGTTTTTAAGGTGTTTTGCAGTAACTTCTATAGTTCAAATAGGCACTCTAGCTGCGCTGGCGAGTGCACCACGGAGTGCCTCCAAAAGGTTGTATTCACTAAAAAACAGTGTATTTTGTCTTATTGTAGCATAAATAACCTAGTTCCATCGAAACTACAGGTAGAATATGTTTCCAAAGATACATGCAAAATCGTCGTTTCAGACCGTGAAACGCTCAAATATGATGTAAAAATTGTTTCTCAAAACATGTCTCCAAATCACTTAAATATGCGTTTTCTAAGCGAATTACGTGTTTTTAAGGTGTTATGCAGTAACTTCTATAGTTCAAATCGGCACTCTAGCTTGCTGGCGAGTGCACCACGGAGTGCCTTCAAAAGCTTGTATTCGCTAAAAATCAGTGTATTTTGTCTCATTGTAGCATAAATAACCTAGTTCCATCGAAACTGCAGGTAGAATATGTTTCCAAAGATACATGCAAAATCGTCGTTTCAGCCCGTGAAACGCTCAAATATGATGTAAAAACTGTTTCTCAAAACATGTCTCCAAATCACTTGAAAATGCGTTTTCTAAGCGAATTACGTGTTTTTAAGGTGTTTTGCAGTAACTTGTATAGTTCAAATCGGCACTCTAGCTGCGCTGACGAGTGCACCACGGAGTGCCTCCAAAAGGTTGAATTCACTAAAAAACAGTGTATTTTGTCTTATTGTACCCTAAATAACCAAGTGCTATCGAAGCTACAGGTAGAATATGTTTCCTAAGTCTACATACAAAATCGTCGTTTCAGAGAGTGAAACGCTCAAATATGATGTAAAAACTGTTTCTCAAAACATGTCTCCAAATCACTTGAAAATGCGTTTTCTAAGCAAATTACGTGTTTATAAATTAGTTAATTCAGTTGAAGATTGCATGCTATTACAAGAAGATATTAAAAATATTTTATCTTGGTCTTCAACCTACAAATTGCCATTTAACGTTGATAAATGTAAAATAATGTCTTACACAATGAAAAACCAACCCATAGTGTACAATTACGTGATGGATAATAGTAGTCTGCCTAGGATCACGAATTGTAAAGATTTGGGAATATTATTTGATCCGAAATGTAATTTAAATACACATTTGAACGACTGTGTACGATCAACACATAAAAAACTTGGATTTATTATTAGGAATTCACGTCATTTCCATAATCATCATACGTTAATAGCACTGTACAACTGTTTCATTCGCGCTAAGCTTGAATATTGTTTTTTAGTTTGGAATCCTTTGTATAAAAACTCAATAAGAACAATACAGAGAATACAAAAGAAGTTTTTAAGAGACTGTTGGTATAAATTCAAATTGAATATTAAACTAAATGATCATTTTCACTATGCTACCGCTCTTGTTGAGTTTAATATGATGACATTAGAAAATCGCAGAACTTTGCAGTCATGCATATTTCTTTTCAAACTAATTAATAATAACATTAATGACTTCAATCTTTTATCCCATATAAATTTCCATGTTCCCCGCACATGTAATCCTAGACAGAAACTATCTTTTCATGTTGCATTAGCAAAAGTAAATTATGAGCTAAAATGCCCTGTAAGGCGCATATGTACTTATTTTAATAACATATCTAAGTGTGTAGATATAGACATTTTTAATGATAAATTTAATGTCTACAAATATAAAATAAGTAATTATCTTCAAAAAAAATGTGAATGATTATTTTTTTATTATATTATATTATATTCTGTATTTTTTTTATGTTACTACTCAGCTACTACTGGCATTCTATATTTGGTAATACTACATATTTTGTAATATTACACTCTGTAATTGGGACGTAAGTCCTGTTGAGTGGTATAAATAAATAAATAAAATTAAAAATTAAAATTAAAATTAAAGTGTTTTGCAGTAACTTCTATAGTTCAAATTGGCACTCTAGCTGCGCTGGCGAGTGCACCACGGAGTGCCTCCAAAAGCTTGTATTCACTAAAAAACAGTGTATTTTGTCTTATTTTACCCTAAATAACCAAGTGCTATCGAAACTACAGGTAGAATATCTTTCCTAAGTCTACATACAAAATCGTCGTTTCAGACCGTGAAACGCTCAAATATGATGTAAAAACTGTTTCCCAAACATGTCTCCAAATCACTTGAAAATGCGTTTTCTAAGAGAATTCCGTGTTTTTAGGGTGTTTTCAGTAACTTCTATAGTTCAAATCGGCACTCTAGCTGCGCTGGCGAGTGTACCACGGAGAGCCGCCAAAAGCTTGTATTCACTAAAAAACAGTGTATTTTGTCTTATTTTACCCTAAATAACCAAGTGCTATCGAAACTACAGGTAGAATATGTTTCCTAAGTCTACATACAAAATCGTCGTTTCAGACCGTGAAACGTTCAAATATGATGTAAAAAATTGTTTCTCAAAACATGTCTCCAAATCACTTGAAATGCGTTTTCTAAGCGAATTACGTGTTTTTAAGGTGTTTTGCAGTAACTTCTATAGTTCAAATCGGCATTCTAGCTGCGCTGGCAAATGCACCACGGAGTGCCTCCAAAAGGTTGTATTCACTAAAAAACAGTGTATTTTGTCTTATTGTACCCTAAATAACCAAGTGCTATCGAAACTACAGGTAGAATATGTTTCCAAAGATACATGCAAAATCGTCGTTTCAGACCGTGAAACACTCAAACATGATGTAAAAACTGTTTCCCAAAACATGTCTCCAAATCACTTGAAAATGCGTTTTCTAAGAGAATTACGTGTTTTTAGGGTGTTTTCAGTAGTTTCTATAGTTCAAATCGGCACTCTAGCTGCGCTGGCGAGTGTACCACGGAGAGCCTCCAAAAAGTTGTATTCACTAAAAAACAGTGTATTTTGTCGTATTGTAGCCTAAATAACAAAGTGTCATAGAAACTACAGGTAGAATATGTTTCCAAAGTCTACATACAAAATCGTCGTTTCAGACCGTGAAACGTTCAAATATGATGTTGTTTAAATCTAACATGTTTTAAATGAGAGAAATTTGGTAAATATTAACCCCTTGAGGTAGCAACCCGCTGCACATGGGAATAGAACGGTTAACCCGCCCTGACTCTATTTAAATAAGTCAATAAATAAATAGAAATAACTGTTTCTGTTACTTTGAAAAATTAGTTATATAATTTTTACGTGTTTAAGTTTAATTTTAGAATTGTTTGAAATAGCTGTAGTATCTTAAACTAATTATTAACAGCCAAGCGAAGTCCATCTACCGCGTTGATCGACTGCGCTGAACTCAGAATGTGTCTGGCATGCAAACGGTAAACACGTATCGCGTCGTCGTCCGCGAGAGTGGCTTTCCACCATTTTGCATAAACTTTCTGATTTTCATATGGTCAGTAAAGTAATTTGTTGTTTAATTATCGTACGCGTAGCTTGATTAGCCTAGCACGACTAATTCAAGGAGTTATCGTTCGGTTTTCATTTAATTTGGTACTTTATAGTCCGTGATTACTTTCCGGCGCCATTTTATGCAGCTAATAGACACATCTCAGGAATCAATTGTAAAATCGAACTGTACAATTTGATTTCTCACGGGAATTTGTGTTGTTAGGGATTTGATTCATATATCCTTGGGTGGAATTATTATTATTTCTTTGTAAACCTGTTTGCACACGTTCTCATTCGAGTGACGTCATCCACAGCGCATCTGCTGTTATTGTCGACTAGGTACATTCAATGCAACAAATTTTGCATTCTAGTTGGTTGTTATTAAGTTCATTTAGAATTTTTAATATTGTTTAACTAAATTTGTGTGTTCATACACTTATTAAATGATTTAGTTAATTTATACAAATATCGTATTTGTTTTATCTTTGGTTTATTATTGTTTATGTCACTTATATTCAATACGCTATCACATATCTCTCAGAATTGTATTTCAGTTGTTTGTTATTTTGGTGCAATTATATTTAGCACGTTTGTTAGTTCGTAAAACTATCTGGTCCTTCGTTCGTTGTTAATTAATACGTTTCACAAATTAGTATTATCCCGTTTATTGGCCAAGTCCAGTGATGTGAACCAGCTATCGAAGGTTGTAATTATTTTGGTTTACATATAGTTTTGTTTTATTCATTGAATTTAACATCAAACACATTGTTGGTGCTTCTAGACCGGATTCGCTGATCTAGAGACATCACATTTTGGGCTTGCGAGCAGGATCAAAACATTTGGTTCTTCTAGACCGGATTCGCTGGTTTAGGTATTGAACATTTGGTCCTTCGAGCCATTAGGTCCTTATTACTTAGTCCTTCGCACCGGATGGACGTAACATTTGGTCCTTCGAGCCGGATAGACGCAACATTTGGTCTTCGTCGAGCCGGATTTGGCAGTATTCGGAGATAATTATTGTTTCTAGTTACTTTGGTATTAGTAATTGCATTTAATAACACACTGTAAAATGGCTAAACTACTGCACGAACAAATAGACGTTGTGACAGAACATTTTCGTCGTCTATCAGTCTATTCTTCAGAGACTGATGAAAAAAGTAAAGTGAAATTTGAGGTAACTTTTCCGTCTCTCGCAGCTTGGGAACAAGAATTCAATCGTACTTATTCTAAATATTCTTCAAAGTTAAAACAAACCAAAAATCCCGACGAGGATATATTGGCAGAAATCTCTCGAGTTAAGAAGTTGTTTAATGAAATAAACGATCTCATTTGCGACATACGTGTAAATTACAAGCTTAAGTTCAATGGAGACACCGGATCACAGTCAGGGTCCGACAGAGCTAAATCAGAATCGCATTCGATTCAATCAGCACAATCTTTGCGATATATGCAACCCAGCTTGCCTAAATTGAATCTCCCAACATTCGATGGGGAGAAAACAACTTTTATGAATTTTTACGATTTATTCACACAGTTGGTGATAAATCGGGACAGTTTGTCAGATATTGAACGACTTCAATATCTCAAGTTATCTTTAAAAGGGGAAGCCGCTTGGCTTATTACAAATATCCCCGTCAAAGCTGATAGTTTTGATATTGCATGGAACGCCATCACAGATGAATATTATCGTTCTAGGTTGTTGAGGTCGGTACATCTGAATGCACTCCAAGATGTGCAAAAGGTCAAGCAGGCAGACGCTCCTACACTAAAATCATTGTTGAACACAGCACGCGAAAACATCGCTGCTCTGAAAAACTTAGAGGTTGATGTTGACTCATGTGGGGTCATTTTGGAAAACATGATTTGTCGTAAGCTAGATTCGGCTACTAGACGACAGTGGGAACTAACATTGGATTCTGACTCCACGCCCACTCATGTAGAGTTAATTGCGTTCTTGACTAAGCAAGTTTCAAGCTTAGAGGTTGAACCAGACAAACCTGTCAAAACTCACGAGCCAATCAAACAATTCAAAAGGCACAAGCCAGCATCCCGAGCGATGACATTGGCAACTGATACGAATTGTCCGTATTGCAGAAAGTCTCACTACATCAGTCAGTGTGAAGGGTATATAGCTCTTAAACCTAAAGGAAGACATGATACTGCAATCAAACACAAGTTGTGCATCAACTGTCTTAGAATGGGTCACATACGCCCGAACTGTCCTAGTACAGCCACATGCAGAACGTGCAACAAACCTCACCATACGCTGCTGCATTTTGGTGAAAGGTCGAACAAGTCATTATCACCCAAACGTGATAAAAAATCTGAGCAAACCAATCGTCCGTCATCACCCAAGAGTGATGCAAACTCTCAAGCCAGTAGTAGTAATTCTGAAACTACTACGTCAATGTCTGCTAGGACTTATTCACTAAGTCAACACAGAACACATACTTCGGTATTACTACCCACTGCAAAGCTGCATATATTTGACAGTGCAGGAAAGGTACATGTTGTACGTGCCTTATTGGATACAGGATCGCAGAAATCCTACATCACAAGTCGTTGTGTCCACAATTTGAATCTGTCTATTGAAGCGTGTCAAACAAAGATTATGTCAATCAGTGACACCCACGTCAAGGACACTAGTGGTATTATACATACCAAAATCAAACCATGTCGTAGAGAAACTCCAGTTCTCGATTTAAGTTGCATTGTAATCGACAACATTACAGGCAGAATCCCAGATTATCCAATATCTCGGGATACCTTTAAACAATTTGGGAATATCCAACTTTCGGATCCCGAATGCTATAAATCTCAACGAATAGACATGCTGCTAGGAGCTGACATTTGGGGTCAGGTCATTCGTAACGGAGTTAAGAAAGGAGTCGATGGCACACTTACCGCCATCAAAACAATCTTTGGTTGGGTGGTTATGGGGGAATATACCAGCAAGCAAACAAGCAATGCTGTGGTGTCCTATCATACATACACACAAGAAGATACCCACGAACTATTGTCTAAATTTTGGGAATTGGAAAACGTTCCAACTCCATCGGTTGTCACTAAACCCGAGGATAAAATTGTGGAGGATCATTTTGTCAATACTACCCAAAGAGACTCCGAGGGAAAATACACGGTTTCTTTACCTTTTAAACAGTACCCACCAGTACTAGGCAATTCATACAAGAAAGCTTTGTCCATTTGTCACGCACAGCTGAATCGCTTGAGTAAAGACCCAGAGTTACTCAAGGCTTATGATGCAATATTCGAAGAATATTTGCAAAAGGGTTACGTCACGAGACTTGATGTGCAACCCAATTTGAATTATCAGGATTCGTACTATATTCCACACCATGCCGTGGTTAAACCTGGTAATGCGACGACACCGGTACGCATTGTGTTCAATGCTTCAAAGCCATCGTCTAATGGAAAGTCGATTAGTGACTACTTGTATCCTGGTCCGGTAGTACAGAAAAGTATCTTCACTCTTCATTTGCGAAATAGATTTTATCCTATTTTAATTACGGGGGATTTAAAACAGATGTTCCTACAAATTAGAGTTGTACGCGAGCATCAACGATTTCTAAGGTTCGTTTGGAAACCTGCGGATGCCACACATCCTATTGTGTACCAATTCAACACTATCTGCTTTGGTTTGAATTGTTCGCCGTTCTTGGCGTTGCGTACAGTTGAGCAGTTGGCTCAAGATTAAGGGAATCAATATCCCTTAGCAGCTAAAGTCCTGCAAAATGATGTCTATATGAACGATGTTGTGACTGGAGCTGAAGACATTCAGTCAGCACTGACACTGCGCCGTGAACTCACGGATATATTCGAAAAGGGAGGATTCACCCTCCGAAAATGGGCCAGTAATTCTCAAACAATACTGGATGAACTACCAGACAATGCACGCGCAGTGAAAGATGTCCACTTCACTGAAGACGAGTCAGTGAAATTGTTAGGTGTCAAATGGGTTTGCAAGTCCGACTGCTACGAGTATACGGTCTCAAAACCCGACGATTTATGCACAAAAAGAAACATTTTGTCCTGCATTGCAAGGATCTATGATCCATTAGGCATTATGTCCCCATTGGTGATGTTTCTTAAACTCATCATGCAAGAGCTTTGGAAATCAAAGGTAGAATGGGATGAAGAACCTCCCGCTCATATTGTCTCAGAGTGGAATTGCGGATGCCTCCGAGCGAGGCTACTGTGCCGTTGTCTATGTTGGAATTTATTCAAACGATAAACCAGTGGTTCAATTGCTTTGTGCAAAGACGCGTGTAGCGCTTTTGAAAAAAATTACTATACCTCGTTTGGAATTATGTGCGGCGCATCTTCTCGCCAAACTTCTCGAGAACATTCTCGAAAATATTCCAAAACAACCGGAGGCTGTACATTGCTTCTCGGATTCTGTGATAGTTCTTGCCTGGTTGTGCAAGGAACCACACACTCTGAAAACTCTGCTCAGACAGAGATTGTCAAAAGCCTAACATTAAAAACCGCTAAAGGTGAAATCACTCGCCCTATAGCAAAACTGTGTCCTTTGCCAACAGCCTAAGTTTGTCTTTAGGAAGACCCTAAGGTGGCCGGTATGTTTAAAACTAACATGTTTTAAATGAGAGGAATTTGGAAAATATTAACCCCTTGAGGTAGCAACCCGCTGCACATGGGAATAGAACGGTTAACCCGCCCTGACTCTATTTAAATAAGTCAATAAATAAATAGAAATAACTGTTTCTGTTACTATGAAAAATTAGTTATATAATTTTTACGTGTTTAAGTTTAATTTTAGAATTGTTTGAAATAGCTGTAGTATCTTAAACTAATTATTAACATTAATATATACTGCGACCTAGTTCACGCGAGTGCGCGCGCACCCCCACGCCAAGCCATCTACCGCGTTGATCGACTGCGCTGAACTCAGAATGTGTCTGGCTTGCAAACGGTAAACACGTATCGCATCGTCGTCCGCGAGAGTGGCTTTCCACCATTTTGCATAAACTTTCTGATTTTCATATGGTCAGTAAAGTAATTTGTTGTTTAATTATCGTACGCGTAGCTTGATTTAGGTATTGAACATTTGGTCCTTCGAGCCATTAGGTCCTTATTACTTAGTCCTTCGCACCGGATGGACGTAACAGATGTAAAAAATTGTTTCTCAAAACATGTCTCCAAATCACTTAAAAATGCGTTTTCTAAGCGAATTACGTGTTTTTAAGGTGTTTTGCAGTAACTTCTATAGTTCAAATCGGCACTCTAGCTGCGCTGGCGAATGCACCACGGAGTGCCTCCAAAAGGTTGTATTCACTAAAAAACAGTGTATTTTGTCTTATTGTACCCTAAATAACCAAGTGCTATCGAAACTACAGGTAGAATATGTTTTCTAAGTCTACATACAAAATCGTCGTTTCAGACCGTTAAACGCTTAAATATGATGTAAAAACTGTTTCTCAAAACATGACTCCAAATCACTTGAAAATGCGTTTTCTAAGCGAATTACGTGTTTTTAAGGTGTTTTGCAGTAACTTCTATAGTTCAAATCGGCACTCTAGCTGCGCTGGCGAGTGCACCACAAAGTGCCTCCAAAAGGTTGTATTCACTAAAAAACAGTGTATTTTGTCTTATTGTACCCTAAATAACCAAGTGCTATCGAAACTACAGGTAGAATATGTTTCCTAAGTCTACATACAAAATCGTCGTTTCAGACCGTGAAACGCTCAAATATGATGTAAAACTGTTTCTCAAATCATGTCTCCAAATCACTTGAAAATGCGTTTTCTAAGCGAATTAAGTGTTTTTAAGGTGTTTTGCTATAACTCCTATAGTTCAAATCGGCACTCTAGCTGCGCTGGCGACTGCATTACGGAGTGCCTCCAAAACCTTGAAATCACTAAAAATCAGTGTATTTTGTCTTATTGTACCATAAATAACCTAGTTTCATCGAAACTACAGGTAGAATATGTTTCCAAAGATACATGCAAAATCTTCGGACCGTGAAACACCACGGAGTGCCTCCAAAAGCTTGTATTCGTTAAAAATTAGTGTATTTTGTCTAATTGTAGCATAAATAACCTAGTTCCATTGAAACTACAGGTAGAATATGTTTCCAAACATACATACAAAATCGTCGTTTCAGACCGTGAAACGCTCAAATATAAAGTAAAAACAGTTTCTCAAAACATGTCTCCAAATCACTTGAAAATGCGTTTTCTAAGCGAATTACGTGTGTTTAAGGTGTTTTGCAGTAACTTCTATAGTTCAAGTCGGCACTCTAGCTGCGCTGGCGGGTGCAACACGGAGTGCCTCCAAAAGCTTGTATTCACTAAAAATCAGTGTATTTTGTCTTATTGTAGCATAAATAACCTAGTTACATCGAAACTACAGGTAGAATATGTTTCCAAAGATACATGCAAAATCGTCGTTTCAGACCGTGAAACGCTCAAATATGATGCTAAAACTGTTTCTCAAAACATGTCTCCAAATCACTTGAAAATGCGTTTTCTAAGCGAATTACGTGTTTTTAAGGTTTTTGCAGTAACTTCTATAGTTCAAATCGGCACTCTAGCTGCGTTGGCGAGTGCACCACGGAGTGCCTCCAAAAGCTTGTATTCATTAAAAATCAGTATATTTTGTCTTTTTGTAGTATAAATAACCTAGTTCCATTGAAACTACAGGTAGAATATATTTCCAAAGATACATGCAAAATCGTCGTTGCAGACCGTGAAACGCTCAAATATGATGTAAAACCTGTTTCTCAAAACATGTCTCCAAATCACTTGAAAATGCATTTTCTAAGCGAATTACGTGTTTTTAAGGTGTTTTGCAGTAACTTCTATAGTTCAAATCGGCACTCTAGCTGCGCTGGCGAGTGCACAACGGAGTGTCTCCAAAAGCTTGTATTCACTAAAAATCAGTGTAATTTGTCTTATTGTAGCATAAATAACCTAATTCAATTAAAACTACTGGTAGAATATGTTTCCAAAGATACATGCAAAATCGTCGTTTCAGACCGTGAAACGCTCAAATATGATGTAAAAACTGTTTCTCAAAACATGTCACCAAATCACTTGAAAATGCGTTTTCTAAGCGAATTACGTGTTTTAAAGGTGTTTTGAAGTAACTTCTGTAGTTCAAATCGGCACCCAAGCTGCGCTGGCGGGTGCACCACGGAGTGCCTCCAAATGCTTGTATTCACTAAAAATCAGTGTATTTTGTCTTATTGTAGCATAAATAACCTAGTTCAATCGAAACTACAGGTAGAATATGTCTCCAAAGATACATGCAAAATCGTCGTTTCAGACCGTGAAACGCTCAAATATGATGTAAAACTGTTTCCCAAACATGTCTCCAAATCACTTGAAAATGCGTTTTCTAAGCGAATTACGTGTTTTAAGGTCTTTTGCGGTAACTCCTATAGTTCAAATTGGCACTCTAGCTGCGCTGGCGAGTGCACCACGGAGTGTCTCCAAAAGCTTGTATTCACTAAAAATCAGTGTATTTTGTATTACTGTAGCATAAATAACCTAGTTCCATCGAAACTACAGGTAGAATATGTTTCCAAAGATACATTCAAAATCGTCGTTTTAGACCGTGAAACGCTCAAATATGATGTAAAAACTGTTTCTCAAAACATGTCTCCAAATCACTTGCAAATGCGTTTTCTAAGCGAATTACGTGTTTTTAAGGTGTTTTGCAGTAACTTCTATAGTTCAAATCGGCACTCTAGCTGCGCTGGCGAGTGCACCACGGAGTGCCTCCAAAAGCTTTTATTCATCAAAAATTAGTGTATTTTGTCTTTTTGTAGCATAAATAACCTAGTTCCATTGAAACTGCAGGTAGAATATGTTTCCAATGATACATGCAAAATCGTCGTATCAGACCGTGAAACGTTCAAATATGATGTAAAAACTGTTTCTCAAAACATGTCTCCAAATCACTTGAAAATGCGTTTTCTATGTGAATTACGTGTTTTTAAAGTGTTTTGCAGTAACTTCTATACTTCAAATCGGCACTCTTTCTGCGCTGGCGAGTACACCACGAAGTGCCTCTAAAAGGTTGTATTCATTAAAAAACAGTGTATTTTGTCTTATTGTACCATAAATAACCAAGTGCTAACGAAGCTACAGGTAGAATATGTTTCCTACGTCTACATACAAAATCGTCGTTTCAGACCGTGAAATGCTCAAATATGATGGAAAAACTGTTTCTCAAAACATGTCTCGAAATCACTTGAAAATGCGTTTTCTAAGCGAATTACGTGTTTTCAAGGTGTTTTGCAGTAACTTCTATAGTTCAAATCGGCACTCTAGCTGCGCTGGCGAGTGCACCACGGAGTGCCTCCAGAAGCTTATATTCATCAAAAATTAGTGTATTTTGTCTTTTTGTAGCATAAATAACCTAGTTCCATCGAAACTACGGGTAGAATATGTTTCCAAAGATACATGCAAAACCGTCGTATCAGACCGTGAAACGTTCAAATATGATGTAAAAACTGTTTCTCAAAACATGTCTCCAAATCACTTGAAAATGCGTTTTCTAAGCGAATTACGTGTTTTAAAGGTGTTTTGCAGTAACTTCTATAGTTCAAATCGGCACTCTAGCTGCGCTGGCGAGTGCACCACGGAGTGCCTCCATAAGGTTGTATTCACTAAAAAACAGTGTATTTTGTCTTATTGTACCCTAAATAACCAAGTGCTATCGAAGCTACAGGTAGAATATGTTTCCTAAGTCTACATACAAAATCAACGTTTCAGACCGTGAAACGCTCAAATATGATGTAAAAACTGTTTCTCAAAACATGTCACCAAATCACCTGAAACTGCGTTTTCTAAGCGAATTACGTATTTTTAAGGTGTTTTGCAGTAACTTCTATAGTTCAAATCAGCACTCTAGCTGCGCTGGCGAGTGCACCACGGAGTGCCTCCAAAAGCTTGTATTCATTAAAAATCAGTGTATTTTGTCTTATTGTATCATAAATAACATAGTTCCATTGAAACTACAGATAGAATATGTTTCCAAAATATACATGCAAAATAGTCGTTTCAGACAGTGAAACGCTCAAATATGATGTAAAAACTGTTTCTCAAAACATGTCTCCAAATCACTTGAAAATGCGTTTTCTAAACGAATTACGTGTTTTAAAGGTGTTTTGCAGTAACTTCTATAGTTCAAATCGGCACTCTAGCTGCGAGTGCACCACGGAGTGCCTCCAAAAGGTTGTATTTACTAAAAAACAGTGTATTTTATCTTATTGTTCCCAGAATAACCAAGTGCTATTGAAACTACAGGTAGAATATGTTTCCTAAGTCTACATACAAAATCATCGTTTCAGACCGTGAAACGCTCAAATATGATGTAAAAACTGTTTCACAAAATATGTCTCCAAATCACTTGAAAATGCGTTTTCTAAGCGAATTACGTGTTTTTAAGGTGTTTTGCAGTAACTTCTATAGTTCAAATCAGCACTCTAGCTGCGCTGGCGAGTGCACCACGGAGTGCCTCTAAAAGCTTTTATTCGCTAAAAATCAGTGTATTTTGTCTTATTGTAGCATAAATAACATAGTTCCATCAAAACTACAGGTAGAATATGTTTCCAAAGATACATGCAAATTCGTCGTTTCAGACCGTGAAACGCTCAAATATGATGTAAAAACTGTTTCTCAAAACATGTCTCCAAATCATTTGAAAATGCGTTTTCTAAGCCAATTACGTGTTTTAAGGTGTTTTGCAGTAACTTCTATAGTACAAATCGGCACTCTAGCTGCGCTGGCGAGTGCACCACGGATTGCATCCATAACCTTGTATTCACTAAAAAACAGTGTATTTTGTCTTATTGTACCATAAATAACCAAGTGCTAACAAAGCTACAGGTAGAATATATTTCCTAAGTCTACATACAAAATCGTCGTTTCAGACCGTGAAACGCTCAAATATGATGTAAAAACTGTTTCTCAAAACATGTCTCCAAATCACTTGAAAATGAGTTTTCTAAGCGAATTACGTGTTTTTAAGGTGTTTTGCAGTAACTTCTATAGTTCAAATCGGCACTCTAGCTGCGCTGGCGAGTGCACAACGGAGTGCCATTAAAAGGTTGTATTTACTAAAAAACAGTGTATTTTGTCTTATTGTACCCTAAATAACCAAGTGCTATCGAAACTACAGTTAGACTATGTTTCCTAAGTCTACATACAAAATCGTCGTTTCAGACCGTGAAACGCTCAAATATGATGTAAAACTGTTTCTCAAAACATGTCTCCAAATCGCTTGAATATGCGCTGTCTAAGCGAATAACGTGTTTTTATGGTGTTTTGCAGTAACTACTATAGTTCAAATCGGCACTCTAGCTGCGGTGGCGAGTGCACCAAGGAGCGCCTCCAAAAGTTTGTATTCACTAAAAATCAGCGTATTTTGTCTTATTGTAGCATAAATAACCTAGTTCCATCGAAAATTCAGGTAGAATATGTTTCCAAAGATACATGCAAACTCGTCGTTTCAGACCGTGAAACGCTCAAATATGATGAAAAAACTGTTTCTCAAAACATGTCTCCAAATCACTTGAAAATGCGTTTTCTAAGCGAATTACGTGTTTTTAAAGTGTTTTGCAGTAGCTTCTACAGTTCAAATCGGAACTCTAGCTGCGCTGGCGGGTGCACCACGGAGTGCCCCCAAAAGATTGTATTCACTAAAAATCAGTGTATTTTGTCTTTTTGTAGCATAAATAACCTAGCTCCATTGAAACTACAGGTAGAATATGTTTCCAAAGATACATGCAAACTCGTCGTTTCAGACCGTGAAACGTTCAAATATGATGTAAAAACTGTTTCTCAAAACATGTCTCCAAATCACTTGAAAATGCATTTACTAAGCGAATTACGTGTTTTTAACGTGTTTTGCAGTAAATTCTATAGTTAAAATCGGCACTCTAGCTGCGCTGGCGAGTGCACCACGGAGTGCCTCCAAAAGCTTGTATTCACTAAAAATCGGTGTATTTTGTCTTATTGTAGCATAAATAACCTAGTTCCATCGAAACTACAGGTAGACTATGTTTCCAAAGTTACATGCAAAATCGTCGTTTCAAACCGTGAAACGCTCAAATTTGATGTAAAAACTGTTTCTCAAAACATGTCTCCAAATCATTTGAAAATGCGTTTTCTAAGCGAATTACGTGTTTTTATGGTGTTTTGCAGTAACTACTATAGTTCAAATCGGCACTCTAGCTGCGCTGGCGAGTACACCACGGAGTGCCTCGAAAAGGTTGTATTCACTAAAAAACAGTGTATTTTGTCTTATTGTATCCTAAATAACCAAGTGGTATCGAAACTACAGGTAGAATATGTTTCCTAAGTCTACGTACAAAATTGTCGTTTCAGACCGTGACACGCTCAAATATGACGTAAAAGCTGTTTCTCAAAACATGTCTCCAAATCACTTGAAAATGCGTTTTCTAAGCGAATTACGTGTTTTTAAGGAGTTTTGCAGAAACTTCTATAGTTCAAATCGGCACTCTAGCTGCGCTGGCGAGTGCACCATGGAGTGCCTCCAGAAGCTTATATACACTAAAAATCAGTGTATTTTGTCTTATTGTAGCATAAATAACCTAGTTCCTTCGAAACTTCAGGTAGAATATGTTTCCAAAGATACATGCAAAATCGTCGTATCAGACTGTAAAACGTTCAAATATGATGTAAAAACTGTTTCTCAAAACATTTCTCCAAATCACTTGAAAATGCGTTTTCTAAGCGAATTACGTGTTTTTAAGGAGTTTTGCAGTAACATCTATAGTTCAAATCGGCACTCTAGCTGCTCTGGCAAGTGCACCACGAAGTGCCTCCAAAAGGTTGTATTCACTAAAAAACAGTGCATTTTGACTTATTGTACCCTAAATAACCAAGTGCTATCGAAACTACAGGTAGAATATGTTTCCTAAGTCTACATACAAAATTGTCGTTTCAGACCGTGAAACGCTCAAATCACTTGAAAAGGCGTTTTCTAAGCCAATTACGTGTTTTTAAGGTGTTTTGCAGTAACTTCTATAGTTCAAATCGGCACTCTAGCTGTGCTGGCGAAAGCACTACGGAGTGCCTCCATAACCTTGTATTCACTAAAAATCAGTGTATTTTGTCTTATTGTAGCATAAACAACCTAGTTCCATCGAAACTACGGGTAGAATATGTTCTTAAAGATACATGCAAAATCGTCGTATCAGACCGTGAAACGTTCAAATATGATGTAAAAACTGTTTCTCAAAACATTTCTCAAAATCACTTGAAAATGCGTTTTCTAAGCGAATTACGTGTTTTTAAGGAGTTTTGCAGTAACATCTATAGTTCAAATCGGCACTCTAGGTGCGCTGGCGAGTGCACCACGGGGTGCCTCCAAATGCTTGAATTCATTAAAAATCAGTGTATTTTGTCTTTTTGTAGCATAAATAACCTAGTTCCATTGAATCTACGGGTAGAATATGTTCCCAAAGATACATGCAAAACCGTCGTATCAGACCGTGAAACGTTCAAATATGATGTAAGAACTGTCTCTCAAAACATGTCTCCAAATCACTTAAAAATGCGTTTTCTAAGCGAATTACGTGTATTTAAGGTGTTTTGCAGTAACTTCTATAGTTCAAATCGGCACTCTAGCTGCGCTAGCGAGTGCACCACGGAGTGCCTCCAAAAGGTTGTATTTACTAAAAAACAGTGTATTTTGTCTTATTGTACCCTAAATAACCAAGTGCTATCGAAACTACAGGTAGACTATGTTTCCTAAGTCTACATACAAAATCGTCGTTTCAGACCGTGAAACGCTCAAATATGATGTAAAAACTGTTTCTCAAAACATGTCTCCAAATCACTTGAAAATGCGTTTTTTAAGCGAATTACATGTTTTTAAGGTGTTTTGCAGTAACTTCTATAGTTCAAATCGGCACTCTAGCTGCGCTGGCGAGTGCACCACGGAGTGCCTCCAGAAGCTTATATTTACTAAAAATCAGTGTATTTTGTCTTATTGTAGCATAAATAACCTAGTTCCTTCGAAACTTCAGGTAGAATATGTTTCCAAAGATATATGCAAAATCGTCGTATCAGACCGTAAAACGTTCAAATATGATGTAAAAACTGTTTCTCAAAACATGTCTCCAAATCACTTGAAAATGCGTTTTCTAAGCCAATTACGTGTTTTTAAGGTGTTTTGCAGTAACTTCTATAGTTTAAATCGGCACTATAGCTGCGCTGGCGAGTGCACCGCGGAGTGCATCCAAAACCTTGTATTCACTAAAAATCATTGTATTTTGTCATATTGTATCCTAAACAACAAAATTCCATAGAAAGTACTAGTAGAATATGTGTCTAAATGCTACACACAAATCGTTCGATTCAGACCGTGAAACGCTCAAATATGAAGTAAAAACTGTTTCTCAAAACATGTCTCCAAATCACTTGAAAATGCGTTTTCTAAGCGAATTACGTGGTTTTAAGGTGTTTTGCAGTAACTACTATAGTTCAAATCGGCACTCTAGCTGCGCTAGCGAGTGCACCACGGAGTGCCTCCAAAAGGTTGTATTCACTAAAAAACAGTGTATTTTGTCTTATTGTACCCTAAATAACCAAGTGCTATCGAAACTACAGGTAGAATACGTTTCCTAAGTCTACATACAAAATCGTCGTTTCAGACCGTGAAGCGCTCAAGTATGATGTAAAAACTGTTTCTCAAAACATGTCTCCAAATCGCTTGAAAATGCGTTTTCTAAGCGAATTAAGTGTTTTTAAGGTGTTTTGCTGTAACTTGTATAGTTCAAATCGGCACTCTAGCTGCGCTGGCGAGTGCACCACGGAGTGCCCCCAAAACCTTGTATTCACTAAAAATCAGTGTATTTTGTCTTATTGTAGCATAAATAACCTAGTTCCATCAAAACTACAGGTAGAATATGTTTCCAAAGATACATGCAAAATCGTCAGACCGTGAAACGTTCAAATATGATGTAAAAACTTTTTCTCAAAACATGTCTCCAAATCACTTGAAAATGCGTTTTCTAAGCAAATTACGTGTTTTTAAGGTGTTTTGCAGTAACTTCTATAGTTCAAATCGGCACTCTAGCTGCGCTGGCGAGTGCAACACGGAGTGCCTCCAAAAGCTTGTATTCACTAAAAATCAGTGTATTTTGTCTTATTCTAGCATAAATAACCTAGTTCAATCAAAACTACAGGTAGAATATATTTCTAAAGATACGTGCAAAATCGTCGTTTCAGACGGTGAAACGTTCAAGTATGTTGTAAAAACTGAATCTCAAAACATATCTCCAAATCACTTTAAAATGCGTTTTCTAAGCGAATTACGTGTTTTTAAGGTGTTTTGCAGTAACTTCTATAGTTCAAATCGGCACTCTAGCTGCGCTGGCGAGTGCACCACGGAGTGCCTCCAAAAGCTTGTATTCATTAATAATTAGTGTATTTTGTCCTATTGTAGCATAAATAACCTAGTTCCATTGAAACTACAGGTAGAATATGTTTCCAAAGATACATGCAAAATCGTCGTTTCAGACCGTGAAACGCTCAAATATGATGTAAAAACTGTTTCTCAAAACATGTCTCCAAAGCACTTGAAAATGCGTTTTCTAAGCGAATTACGTGTTTTTAAGGTGTTTTGCAGTAACTTCTATAGTTCAAATCGACATTCTAGCTGCGCTGGCGGGTGCACCACGGAGTGCCTCCAAAAGCTTGTATTCAATAAAAATCAGTGTATTTTGTCTTATTCTAGCATAAATAACCTAGTTCCATCAAAACTACAGGTAGAATATGTTTCCAAAGATACATGCAAAATCGTCAGACCGTGAAACGCTCAAATATGATGTAAAAACTGTTTCTCTAAACATGTCTCCAAAGCACTTGAAAATGCGTTTTCTAGGCGAATTACGTGTTTTTAAGGTGTTTTGCAGTAATTTCTATAGTTCGAATCGACATTCTAGCTGCGCTGGCGGGTGCACCACGGAGTGCCTCCAAAAGCTTGTATTCACTAAAAATCAGTGTATTTTGTCTTATTCTAGCATAAATAACCTAGTTCCATCGAAACTACAGGTAGAAAATGTTTCCAAAGATACATGCAAAATCGTCGTTTCAGACCGTGAAACGCTCAAATATGATGTAAAAACTGTTTTTCAAAACATGTCTCCAAAGCACTTGAAAATGCGTTTTCTAAGCGAACTACGTGTTTTTAAGGTGTTTTGCAGTAACTTCTATAGTTCAAATCGGCACTCTAGCTGCGCTGGCGAGTGCACCACGGAGTGCCTCCAAAAGCTAGTAACCACTAAAAATCTGTGTATTTTGTGTTATTGTAGCATAAACAACCTAGTTCTATCGAAACTACGGGTAGAATATGTTCCCAAAGATACATGCAAAATCGTCGTATCAGACCGTGAAACGTTCAAATATGATTTAAAATTGTCTCTCAAAACAGGTCTCCAAATCACTTGAAAATGCTTTTTCTAAGCGAAATACTTGTTTTTAAGGTCTTTTGCAGTAACTTCTATAGTTAAAATAGGCACTCTAGCTGCGCTGGCGAGTGCACCACGGAGTGCCTCCAAAAGCTTGTATTCATTAAAAATCAGTGTATTTTGTCTTTTGTAGCATAAATAACCTAGTTCCATTGAAACTTCAGGTTGAATATATTTCCAAAGATACATGCAAAATCGACGTTTCAGACCGTGAAACGCTCAAATATGATGTAAAAACTGTTTCTCAAAACATATCTCCAAATCACTTGAAAATGCATTTTCTAAGCGAATTAAGTGTTTTTAAGGTGTTTTGCAGTAACTTCTATAGTTCAAATCGGCACTCTAGCTGCGCTGGCGAGTGCACCACGGAGTGCCTCCAAAAGCTAGTAACCACTAAAAATCAGTGTATTTTGTGTTATTGTAGCATAAACAACAATGTTCTATCGAAACTACGGGTAGAATATGTTCCCAAAGATACTTGCAAAATCGTCGTATCAGACCGTGAAACGTTCAAATATGATTTAAAATTGTCTCTCAAAACAGGTCTCCACATCACTTGAAAATGCGTTTTCTAAGCCCATTACGTGTTTTAAGGTGTTTTGCAGTAACTTCTATAGTTCAAATCGGCACTCTAGCTGCGGTGGCGAGTGCACCACGGATTGCATCCAAAATTTTGTATTCACTAAAAATCATTGTATTTTGCCATATTGTATCCTAAACAACAAAATTCCTTCGAAAGTACTAGTAGAATATGCGTCTAAATGCTACACACAAATCGTATGTTTCAGACCGTGAAACGCTCAAATATGAAGTAAAAATTGTTTCTCAAAACATGTCTCTAAATCACTTGAAAATGCGTTTTGTAAGCGAATTACGTGTTTTGAAGGTGTTTTGCAGTAACTTCTATAGTTCAAATCAGCACCCTAGCTGCGCTGGCGAGTGCACCACGGAGTACCTCTTAAAGGTTGTATTCACTAAAAAACAGTGTATTTTGTCTTATTGTACCCTAAATAACCAAGTGCTATCGAAACTACAGGTAGAATACGTTTCCTAAGTCTACGTACAAAATCGTCGTTTCAGACCCTGAAGCGCTCAAATATGATGTAAAAACTGTTTCTCAAAACATGTCTCCAAATCACCTGAAAATGCGTTTTCTAAGCGAATTAAGTGTTTTTAAGGTGTTTTGCTGTAACAACTATAGTTCAAATCGGCACTCTAGGTGCGCTGGCGAGTGCACCACGGGGTGCCTCCAAATGCTTGTATTCATTAAAAATCAGTGTATTTTGTCTTTTTGTAGCATAAATAACCTAGTTCCATTGAATCTACGGGTAGAATATGTTCCCAAAGATACATGCAAAACCGTCGTATCAGACCGTGAAACGTTCAAATATGATGTAAGAACTGTCTCTCAAAACATGTCTCCAAATCACTTGAAAATGCGTTTTCTAAGCGAATTACGTGCTTTTAAGGTGTTTTGCAGTAACTTCTATAGTTCAAATCGGCACTCTAGGTGCGCTGGCGAGTGCACCACGGGGTGCCTCCAAATGCTTGTATTCATTAAAAATCAGTGTATTTTGTCTTTTTGTAGCATAAATAACCTAGTTCCATTGAATCTACGGGTAGAATATGTTCCCAAAGATACATGCAAAACCGTCGTATCAGACCGTGAAACGTTCAAATATGATGTAAGAACTGTCTCTCAAAACATGTCTCCAAATCACTTAAAAATGCGTTTTATAAGCGAATTACGTGTATTTAAGGTGTTTTCCAGTAACTTCTATAGTTCAAATCGGCACTCTAGCTGCGCTGGCGAGTGCACCACGGAGTGCCTCCAAAAGGTTGTATTTACTAAAAAAGAGTGTATTTTGTCTTATTGTACCCTAAATAACCAAGTGCTATCGAAAATACAGGTAGACTATGTTTCCTAAGTCTACATACAAAATCGTCGTTTCAGACCGTGAAACGCTCAAATATGAAGTAAAAACTGTTTCTCAAAACATGTCTCCAAATCACTTGAAAATGCGTTTTCTAAGCGAATTACGTGGTTTTAAGGTGTTTTGCTGTAACTTGTATAGTTCAAATCGGCACTCTAGCTGCGCTGGCGAGTGCACCACGGAGTACCCCCAAAACCTTGTATTCACTAAAAATCAGTGTATTTTGTCTTATTGTAGCATAAATAACCTAGTTCCATCAAAAATACAGGTAGAATATGTTTCCAAAGATACATGCAAAATCGTCAGACCTTGAAACGTACAAATATGATGTAAAAACTTTTTCTCAAAACATGTCTCCAAATCACTTGAAAATGCGTTTTCTAAGCAAATTACGTGTTTTTAAGGTGATTTGCAGTAACTTCTATAGTTCAAATCGGCACTCTAGCTGCGCTGGCGAGTGCAACACGGAGTGCCTCCAAAAGCTTGTATTCACTAAAAATCAGTGTATTTTGTCTTATTGTAGCATAAATAACCTAGTTCAATCAAAACTACAGGTAGAATATATTTCTAAAGATACATGCAAAATCGTCGTTTCAGACCGTGAAACGTTCAAGTATGATGTAAAAACTGATTCTCAAAACATATCTCCAAAACACTTGAAAATGCATTTTCTAAGCGAATTACTTGCTTTTAAGGTGTTTTGCAGTAACTTCTATAGTTCAAATCGGCACTCTAGCTGCGCTGGCGAGTGCAACACGGAGTGCCTCCAAAAGCTTGTATTAATTAAAAATTAGTGTATTTTGTCCTATTGTAGCATAAATAACCTAGTTCCATTGAAACTACAGGTAGAATATGTTTCCAAAGATACATACAAAATCGTCGTATCAGACCGTAAAACGTTCAAATATGATGTAAAAACTGTTTCTCAAAACATTTCTCCAAATCACTTGAAAATGCGTTTTCTAAGCGAATTACGTGTTTTTAAGGTGTTTTGCAGTAACTTCTATAGTTCAAATCGGCACTCTAGCTGCGCTGGCAAGTGCTCCACGGAGTGCCTCCAAAAGGTTGTATTCACTAAAAAACAGTGTATTTTGTCTTATTGTACCCTAAATAACCAAGTGCTATCGAAACTACAGGTAGAATATGTTTCCTAAGTATACATACAAAATTGTCGTTTCAGACCGTGAAACGCTCAAATATAATGTAAAAACTGTTCCTCAAAACATGTCTCCAAATCACTTGAAAATGCGTTTTCTAAGCCCATTACGTGTTTTAAGGTGTTTTGCAGTAACTTCTATAGTTCAAATCGGCACTCTAGCTGCGGTGGCGATTGCACCACGGATTGCATCCAAAACCTTGTATTCACTAAAAATCATTGTATTTTGCCATATTGTATCCTAAACAACAAAATTCCTTCGAAAGTACCAGTAGAATATGTGTCTAAATGCTACACACAAATCGTATGTTTCAGACCGTGAAACGCTCAAATATGAAGTAAAAATTGTTTCTCAAAACATGTCTCCAAATCACTTAAAAATGCGTTTTATAAGCGAATTACGTGTATTTAAGGTGTTTTGCAGTAACTTCTATAGTTCAAATCGGCACTCTAGCTGCGCTGGCGAGTGCACCACGGAGTGCCTCCAAAAGGTTGTATTTACTAAAAAACAGTGTATTTTGTCTTATTGTACCCTAAATAACCAAGTGCTATCGAAACTACAGGTAGACTATGTTTCCTAAGTCTACATACAAAATCGTCGTTTCAGACCGTGAAACGCTCAAATATGATGTAAAAACTGTTTTTCAAAACATGTCTCCAAATCACTTGAAAATGCGTTTTCTAAGCGAATTACATGTTTTTAAGGTGTTTTGCAGTAACTTCTATAGTTCAAATCGGCACTCTAGCTGCGCTGGCGAGTGCACCACGAAGTGCCTCCAAAAACTTGTATTAATTAAAAATTAGTGTATTTTGTCCTATTGTAGCATAAATAACCTAGTTCCATTGAAACTACAGGTAGAATATGTTTCCAAAGATACATACAAAATCGTCGTATAACCTAATAGAAGTTCTATAGTTCAAATCGACACTCTAGCTGCGCTGGCGGGTGCACCACGGAGTGCCTCCAAAAGCTTGTATTCACTAAAAATCAGTGTATTTTGTCTTATTCTAGCATAAATAACCTAGTTCCATCGAAACTACAGGTAGAATATGTTTCCAAAAATACATGCAAAATCGTCGTTTCAGACCGTGAAACGCTCAAATATGATGTAAAAACTGTTTTTCAAAACTAGTTTTCAAATCACTTGAAAATGCGTTTTCTAAGCAAATTACTTATTTTTAAGGTCTTTTGCAGTAACTTCTATAGTTAAAATCGGCACTTTAGCTGCGCTGGTGAGTGCACCACGGAGTACCTCCAAAAGCTTGTATTCATTACAAATCAGTGTATTTTGTCTTTTTGTAGCATTAATAACCTAGTTCCATTGAAACTACAGGTAGAATATATTTCCAAAGATACATGCAAAATCGTCGTTTCAGACCGTGAAACGCTCAAATATGATGTAAAAACTGTTTCTCAAAACATGTCTCCAAATCGCTTGAAAATGCGTTTTCTAAGCGAATTAAGTGTTTTTAAGGTGTTTTGCTGTAACTTGTATAGTTCAAATCGGCACTCTAGCTGCGCTGGCGAGTGCACCACGGAGTGCCCCCAAAACCTTGTATTCACTAAAAATCAGTGTATTTTGTCTTATTGTAGCATAAATAACCTAGTTCCATCAAAACTACAGGTAGAATATGTTTCCAAAGATACATGCAAAATCGTCAGACCGTGAAACGTTCAAATATGATGTAAAAACTTTTTCTCAAAACATGTCTCCAAATCACTTGAAAATGCGTTTTCTAAGCAAATTACGTGTTTTTAAGGTGTTTTGCAGTAACTTCTATAATTCAAATCGGCACTCTAGCTGCGCTGGCGAGTGCAACACGGAGTGCCTGCAAAAGCTTGTATTCACTAAAAATCAGTGTATTTTGTCTTATTCTAGCATAAATAACCTAGTTCAATCAAAACTACAGGTAGAATATATTTCTAAAGATACGTGCAAAATCGTCGTTTCAGACGGTGAAACGTTCAAGTATGTTGTAAAAACTGAATCTCAAAACATATCTCCAAATCACTTTAAAATGCGTTTTCTAAGCGAATTACGTGTTTTTAAGGTGTTTTGCAGTAACTTCTATAGTTCAAATCGGCACTCTAGCTGCGCTGGCGAGTGCACCACGGAGTGCCTCCAAAAGCTTGTATTCATTAATAATTAGTGTATTTTGTCCTATTGTAGCATAAATAACCTAGTTCCATTGAAACTACAGGTAGAATATGTTTCCAAAGATACATGCAAAATCGTCGTTTCAGACCGTGAAACGCTCAAATATGATGTAAAAACTGTTTCTCAAAACATGTCTCCAAAGCACTTGAAAATGCGTTTTCTAAGCGAATTACGTGTTTTTAAGGTGTTTTGCAGTAACTTCTATAGTTCAAATCGACATTCTAGCTGCGCTGGCGGGTGCACCACGGAGTGCCTCCAAAAGCTTGTATTCAATAAAAATCAGTGTATTTTGTCTTATTCTAGCATAAATAACCTAGTTCCATCAAAACTACAGGTAGAATATGTTTCCAAAGATACATGCAAAATCGTCAGACCGTGAAACGCTCAAATATGATGTAAAAACTGTTTCTCTAAACATGTCTCCAAAGCACTTGAAAATGCGTTTTCTAGGCGAATTACGTGTTTTTAAGGTGTTTTGCAGTAATTTCTATAGTTCGAATCGACATTCTAGCTGCGCTGGCGGGTGCACCACGGAGTGCCTCCAAAAGCTTGTATTCACTAAAAATCAGTGTATTTTGTCTTATTCTAGCATAAATAACCTAGTTCCATCGAAACTACAGGTAGAAAATGTTTCCAAAGATACATGCAAAATCGTCGTTTCAGACCGTGAAACGCTCAAATATGATGTAAAAACTGTTTTTCAAAACATGTCTCCAAAGCACTTGAAAATGCGTTTTCTAAGCGAACTACGTGTTTTTAAGGTGTTTTGCAGTAACTTCTATAGTTCAAATCGGCACTCTAGCTGCGCTGGCGAGTGCACCACGGAGTGCCTCCAAAAGCTAGTAACCACTAAAAATCTGTGTATTTTGTGTTATTGTAGCATAAACAACCTAGTTCTATCGAAACTACGGGTAGAATATGTTCCCAAAGATACATGCAAAATCGTCGTATCAGACCGTGAAACGTTCAAATATGATTTAAAATTGTCTCTCAAAACAGGTCTCCAAATCACTTGAAAATGCTTTTTCTAAGCGAAATACTTGTTTTTAAGGTCTTTTGCAGTAACTTCTATAGTTAAAATAGGCACTCTAGCTGCACTGGCGAGTGCACCACGGAGTGCCTCCAAAAGCTTGTATTCATTAAAAATCAGTGTATTTTGTCTTTTGTAGCATAAATAACCTAGTTCCATTGAAACTTCAGGTTGAATATATTTCCAAAGATACATGCAAAATCGACGTTTCAGACCGTGAAACGCTCAAATATGATGTAAAAACTGTTTCTCAAAACATATCTCCAAATCACTTGAAAATGCATTTTCTAAGCGAATTAAGTGTTTTTAAGGTGTTTTGCAGTAACTTCTATAGTTCAAATCGGCACTCTAGCTGCGCTGGCGAGTGCACCACGGAGTGCCTCCAAAAGCTAGTAACCACTAAAAATCAGTGTATTTTGTGTTATTGTAGCATAAACAACAATGTTCTATCGAAACTACGGGTAGAATATGTTCCCAAAGATACTTGCAAAATCGTCGTATCAGACCGTGAAACGTTCAAATATGATTTAAAATTGTCTCTCAAAACAGGTCTCCAAATCACTTGAAAATGCGTTTTCTAAGCCCATTACGTGTTTTAAGGTGTTTTGCAGTAACTTCTATAGTTCAAATCGGCACTCTAGCTGCGGTGGCGAGTGCACCACAGATTGCATCCAAAATTTTGTATTCACTAAAAATCATTGTATTTTGCCATATTGTATCCTAAACAACAAAATTCCTTCGAAAGTACTAGTAGAATATGCGTCTAAATGCTACACACAAATCGTATGTTTCAGACCGTGAAACGCTCAAATATGAAGTAAAAATTGTTTCTCAAAACATGTCTCTAAATCACTTGAAAATGCGTTTTGTAAGCGAATTACGTGTTTTGAAGGTGTTTTGCAGTAACTTCTATAGTTCAAATCAGCACTCTAGCTGCGCTGGCGAGTGCACCACGGAGTACCTCTTAAAGGTTGTATTCACTAAAAAACAGTGTATTTTGTCTTATTGTACCCTAAATAACCAAGTGCTATCGAAACTACAGGTAGAATACGTTTTCTAAGTCTACGTACAAAATCGTCGTTTCAGACCCTGAAGCGCTCAAATATGATGTAAAAACTGTTTCTCAAAACATGTCTCCAAATCACCTGAAAATGCGTTTTCTAAGCGAATTAAGTGTTTTTAAGGTGTTTTGCTGTAACAACTATAGTTCAAATCGGCACTCTAGGTGCGCTGGCGAGTGCACCACGGGGTGCCTCCAAATGCTTGTATTCATTAAAAATCAGTGTATTTTGTCTTTTTGTAGCATAAATAACCTAGTTCCATTGAATCTACGGGTAGAATATGTTCCCAAAGATACATGCAAAACCGTCGTATCAGACCGTGAAACGTTCAAATATGATGTAAGAACTGTCTCTCAAAACATGTCTCCAAATCACTTGAAAATGCGTTTTCTAAGCGAATTACGTGCTTTTAAGGTGTTTTGCAGTAACTTCTATAGTTCAAATCGGCACTCTAGGTGCGCTGGCGAGTGCACCACGGGGTGCCTCCAAATGCTTGTATTCATTAAAAATCAGTGTATTTTGTCTTTTTGTAGCATAAATAACCTAGTTCCATTGAATCTACGGGTAGAATATGTTCCCAAAGATACATGCAAAACCGTCGTATCAGACCGTGAAACGTTCAAATATGATGTAAGAACTGTCTCTCAAAACATGTCTCCAAATCACTTAAAAATGCGTTTTATAAGCGAATTACGTGTATTTAAGGTGTTTTCCAGTAACTTCTATAGTTCAAATCGGCACTCTAGCTGCGCTGGCGAGTGCACCACGGAGTGCCTCCAAAAGGTTGTATTTACTAAAAAAGAGTGTATTTTGTCTTATTGTACCCTAAATAACCAAGTGCTATCGAAAATACAGGTAGACTATGTTTCCTAAGTCTACATACAAAATCGTCGTTTCAGACCGTGAAACGCTCAAATATGAAGTAAAAACTGTTTCTCAAAACATGTCTCCAAATCACTTGAAAATGCGTTTTCTAAGCGAATTACGTGGTTTTAAGGTGTTTTGCTGTAACTTGTATAGTTCAAATCGGCACTCTAGCTGCGCTGGCGAGTGCACCACGGAGTACCCCCAAAACCTTGTATTCACTAAAAATCAGTGTATTTTGTCTTATTGTAGCATAAATAACCTAGTTCCATCAAAAATACAGGTAGAATATGTTTCCAAAGATACATGCAAAATCGTCAGACCTTGAAACGTACAAATATGATGTAAAAACTTTTTCTCAAAACATGTCTCCAAATCACTTGAAAATGCGTTTTCTAAGCAAATTACGTGTTTTTAAGGTGATTTGCAGTAACTTCTATAGTTCAAATCGGCACTCTAGCTGCGCTGGCGAGTGCAACACGGAGTGCCTCCAAAAGCTTGTATTCACTAAAAATCAGTGTATTTTGTCTTATTGTAGCATAAATAACCTAGTTCAATCAAAACTACAGGTAGAATATATTTCTAAAGATACATGCAAAATCGTCGTTTCAGACCGTGAAACGTTCAAGTATGATGTAAAAACTGATTCTCAAAACATATCTCCAAAACACTTGAAAATGCATTTTCTAAGCGAATTACTTGCTTTTAAGGTGTTTTGCAGTAACTTCTATAGTTCAAATCGGCACTCTAGCTGCGCTGGCGAGTGCAACACGGAGTGCCTCCAAAAGCTTGTATTAATTAAAAATTAGTGTATTTTGTCCTATTGTAGCATAAATAACCTAGTTCCATTGAAACTACAGGTAGAATATGTTTCCAAAGATACATACAAAATCGTCGTATCAGACCGTAAAACGTTCAAATATGATGTAAAAACTGTTTCTCAAAACATTTCTCCAAATCACTTGAAAATGCGTTTTCTAAGCGAATTACGTGTTTTTAAGGTGTTTTGCAGTAACTTCTATAGTTCAAATCGGCACTCTAGCTGCGCTGGCAAGTGCTCCACGGAGTGCCTCCAAAAGGTTGTATTCACTAAAAAACAGTGTATTTTGTCTTATTGTACCCTAAATAACCAAGTGCTATCGAAACTACAGGTAGAATATGTTTCCTAAGTATACATACAAAATTGTCGTTTCAGACCGTGAAACGCTCAAATATAATGTAAAAACTGTTCCTCAAAACATGTCTCCAAATCACTTGAAAATGCGTTTTCTAAGCCCATTACGTGTTTTAAGGTGTTTTGCAGTAACTTCTATAGTTCAAATCGGCACTCTAGCTGCGGTGGCGATTGCACCACGGATTGCATCCAAAACCTTGTATTCACTAAAAATCATTGTATTTTGCCATATTGTATCCTAAACAACAAAATTCCTTCGAAAGTACCAGTAGAATATGTGTCTAAATGCTACACACAAATCGTATGTTTCAGACCGTGAAACGCTCAAATATGAAGTAAAAATTGTTTCTCAAAACATGTCTCCAAATCACTTAAAAATGCGTTTTATAAGCGAATTACGTGTATTTAAGGTGTTTTGCAGTAACTTCTATAGTTCAAATCGGCACTCTAGCTGCGCTGGCGAGTGCACCACGGAGTGCCTCCAAAAGGTTGTATTTACTAAAAAACAGTGTATTTTGTCTTATTGTACCCTAAATAACCAAGTGCTATCGAAACTACAGGTAGACTATGTTTCCTAAGTCTACATACAAAATCGTCGTTTCAGACCGTGAAACGCTCAAATATGATGTAAAAACTGTTTTTCAAAACATGTCTCCAAATCACTTGAAAATGCGTTTTCTAAGCGAATTACATGTTTTTAAGGTGTTTTGCAGTAACTTCTATAGTTCAAATCGGCACTCTAGCTGCGCTGGCGAGTGCACCACGAAGTGCCTCCAAAAACTTGTATTAATTAAAAATTAGTGTATTTTGTCCTATTGTAGCATAAATAACCTAGTTCCATTGAAACTACAGGTAGAATATGTTTCCAAAGATACATACAAAATCGTCGTATAACCTAATAGAAGTTCTATAGTTCAAATCGACACTCTAGCTGCGCTGGCGGGTGCACCACGGAGTGCCTCCAAAAGCTTGTATTCACTAAAAATCAGTGTATTTTGTCTTATTCTAGCATAAATAACCTAGTTCCATCGAAACTACAGGTAGAATATGTTTCCAAAAATACATGCAAAATCGTCGTTTCAGACCGTGAAACGCTCAAATATGATGTAAAAACTGTTTTTCAAAACTAGTTTTCAAATCACTTGAAAATGCGTTTTCTAAGCAAATTACTTATTTTTAAGGTCTTTTGCAGTAACTTCTATAGTTAAAATCGGCACTTTAGCTGCGCTGGTGAGTGCACCACGGAGTACCTCCAAAAGCTTGTATTCATTACAAATCAGTGTATTTTGTCTTTTTGTAGCATTAATAACCTAGTTCCATTGAAACTACAGGTAGAATATATTTCCAAAGATACATGCAAAATCGTCGTTTCAGACCGTGAAACGCTCAAATATGATGTAAAAACTGTTTCTCAAAACATGTCTCGAAAGCACTTGAAAATGCGTTTTCTAAGCGAATTACGTGTTTTTAAGGTGTTTTGCAGTAACTTCTATAGTTCAAATCGGCACTCTAGCTGCGCTGGCGAGTGCACCACGGAGTGCCTCCAAAAGCTTGTATTCATTAAAAATTAGTGTATTTTGTCTTATTGTAGCATAAATAACCTAATTCCATTGAAACTACTGGTAGAATATGTTTCCAAAGATAAATGCAAAATCGTCGTTTCAGACAGTGAAACGCTCAAATATGATGTAAAAACTGTTTCTCAAAACATGTCTCCAAATCACTTGAAAATGCGTTTTCTAAGCGAATTACGTGTTTTTAAGGTGTTTTGCAGTAACTTCTATAGTTCAAATCGGCACTCTAGCTGCGCTGGCGGGTGCACCACGGAGTGCCTCCAAAAGCTTGTATTCACTAAAAGTCAGTGTATTTTGTCTTATTGTAGCATAAATAACCTAGTTCCATCGAAACTACAGGTAGAATATGTTTCCAAAGATAGATGCAAAATCGTCGTTTCAGACCGTGAAACGCTCAAGTATGATGTAAAAACTGTTTCTCTAAACATGTCTCTAAATCACTTGAAAATGCATTTTCTAAGCGAATTACGTGTTTTTAAGGTCTTTTGCAGTAACTTCTATAGTTCAAATCGGCACTCTAGCTGCGCTGGCGAGTGCACCACGGAGTGCCTCCAAAAGCTTGTATTCACTAAAAATCAGTGTATTTTGTCTTATTGTAGCATAAATAACCTAGTTCCATCGAAACTACAGGTAGAATATGTTTCCAAAGGTACATGCAAAATCGTCGTTTCAGACCGTGAAACGCTCAAATATGATGTAAAAACTGTTTCTCAACACATGTCTCCAAATCACTTGACAATGCATTTTCTAAGCGAATTACGTGTTTTTAAGGTGTTTTTCAGTAACTTCTATAGTTCAAATCGGCACTCTAGCTGCGCTGGCGAGTGCACCACGGAGTGCCGCCAAAAGCTTGTATCCACTAAAAATCAGTGTATTTTGTCTTATTGTAGCATAAATAACCTAGTTCCATCGAAACTACGGGTAGAATATGTTCCCAAAGATACATGCAAAATCGTCGTATCAGACCGTAAAACGTTCAAATATGATGTAAAAACTGTTTCTCAAAACATTTCTCCAAATCACTTGAAAACGCGTTTTCTAAGCGAATTACGCATTTTTTAAGTGTTTTGCAGTAACTTCTATAGTTCAAATCGGCACTCTAGCTGCGCTGGCAAGTGCACCACGGAGTGCCTCCAAAAGGTTGTATTCACTAAAAAACAGTGTATTTTGTCTTATTGTACCCTAAATAACCAAGTGGTATCGAAACTACAGGTAGAATATGTTTCCTAAGTATACATACAAAATTGTCGTTTCAGACCGTGAAACGCTCAAATATAATGTAAAAACTGTTTCTAAAACATGTCTCCAAATCACTTGAAAATGCGTTTTCTAAGCCCATTACGTGTTTTAAGGTGTTTTGCAGTAACTTCTATAGTTCAAATCGGCACTCTACCTGCGGTGGCGATTGCACCACGGATTGCATCCAAAACCTTGTATTCACTAAAAATCATTGTATTTTGCCATATTGTATCCTAAACAACAAAATTCCTTCGAAAGTACCAGTAGAATATGTGTCTAAATGCTACACACAAATCGTATGTTTCAGACCGTGAAACGCTCAAATATGAAGTAAAAATTGTTTCTCAAAACATGTCTCCAAATCACTTAAAAAGGCGTTTTATAAGCGAATTACGTGTATTTAAGGTGTTTTGCAGTAACTTCTATAGTTCAAATCGGCACTCTAGCTGCGCTGGCGAGTGCACCACGGAGTGCCTCCAAAAGGTTGTATTTACTAAAAAACAGTGTATTTTGTCTTATTGTACCCTAAATAACCAAGTGCTATCGAAACTACAGGTAGACTATGTTTCCTAAGTCTACATACAAAATCGTCGTTTCAGACCGTGAAACGCTCAAATATGATGTAAAAACTGTTTCTCAAAACATGTCTCCAAATCACTTGAAAATGCGTTTTCTAAGCGAATTACATGTTTTTAAGGTGTTTTGCAGTAACTTCTATAGTTCAAATCGGCACTCTAGCTGAGCTGGCGAGTGCACCACGGAGTGCCTCCAAAAGCTTGTATTCACTTAAAATCAGTGTATTTTGTCTTATTGTAGCATTAGTAACCTAGTTCCTTCGAAACTTCAGGTAGAATATGTTTCCAAAGATACATGCAAAATCGTCGTATCAGACCGTAAAACGTTCAAATATGATGTAAAAACTGTTTCTCAAAACATTTCTCCAAATCACTTGAAAATGCGTTTTCTAAGCGAATTACGTGTTTTTAAGGTGTTTTGCAGTAACTTCTATAGTTCAAATCGGCACTCTAGCTGCGCTGGCAAGTGCTCCACGGAGTGCCTCCAAAAGGTTGTATTCACTAAAAAACAGTGTATTTTGTCTTATTGTACCCTAAATAAGCAAGTGCTATCGAAACTACAGGTAGAATATGTTTCCTAAGTCTACATACAAAATTGTCGTTTCAGACCGTGAAACGCTCAAATATGATGTAAAAACTGTTTCTCAAAACATGTCTCCAAATCACTTGAAAATGCGTTTTCTAAGCCAATTACGTGTTTTTAAGGTGTTTTGCAGTAACTTCTATAGTTTAAATCGGCACTATAGCTGCGCTGGCGAGTGCACCGCGGAGTGCATCCAAAAACTTGTATTCACTAAAAATCATTGTATTTTGTCATATTGTATCCTAAACAACAAAATTCCATCGAAAGTACTAGTAGAATATGTGTCTAAATGCTACACACAAATCGTTCGATTCAGACCGTGAAACGCTCAAATATGAAATAAAAACTGTTTCTCAAAACATGTCGCCAAATCACTTGAAAATGCGTTTTCTAAGCGAATTACGTGGTTTTAAGGTGTTTTGCAGTAACTTCTATAGTTCAAATCGGCACTCTAGCTGCGCTTACGAGTGCACCACGGAGTGCCTCCAAAAGGTTGTATTCACTAAAAAACAGTGTATTTTGTCTTATTGTACCATAAATAACCAAGTGCTATCGAAACTACAGGTAGAATACGTTTCCTAAGTCTACATACAAAATCGTCGTTTCAGACCGTGAAGCGCTCAAGTATGATGTAAAAACTGTTTCTCAAAACATGTCTCCAAATCGCTTGAAAATGCGTTTTCTAAGCGAATTAAGTGTTTTTAAGGTGTTTTGCTGTAACTTGTATAGTTCAAATCGGCACTCTAGCTGCGCTGGCGAGTGCACCACGGAGTGCCCCCAAAACCTTGTATTCACTAAAAATCAGTGTATTTTGTCTTATTGTAGCATAAATAACCTAGTTCCATCAAAACTACAGGTAGAATTTGTTTCCAAAGATACATGCAAAATCGTCAGACCGTGAAACGTTCAAATATGATGTATAAACTTTTTCTCAAAACATGTCTCCAAATCACTTGAAAATGCGTTTTCTAAGCAAATTACGTGTTTTTTAGGTGTTTTGCAGTAACTTCTATAGTTCAAATCGGCACTCTAGCTGCGCTGGCGAGTGCAACACGGAGTGCCTCCAAAAGCTTGTATTCACTAAAAATCAGTGTATTTTGTCCTATTGTAGCATAAATAACCTAGTTCCATTGAAACTACAGGTAGAATATGTTTCCAAAGATACATGCAAAATCGTCGTTTCAGACCGTGAAACGCTCAAATATGATGTAAAAACTGTTTCTCAAAACATGTCTCCAAAGCACTTGAAAATGCGTTTTTTAAGCGAATTACGTGTTTTTAAGGTGTTTTGCAGTAACTTCTATAGTTCAAATCGACATTCTAGCTGCGCTGGCGGGTGCACCACGGAGTGCCTCCAAAAGCTTGTATTCAATAAAAATCAGTGTATTTTGTCTTATTCTAGCATAAATAACCTAGTTCCATCAAAACTACAGGTAGAATATGTTTCCAAAGATACATGCAAAATCGTCAGACCGTGAAACGTTCAAATATGATGTAAAAACTTTTTCTCAAAACATGTCTCCAAATCACTTGAAAACGCGTTTTCTAAGCAAATTACGTGTTTTTAAGGTGTTTTGCAGTAACTTCTATAGTTCAAATCAGCACTCTAGCTGCGCTGGCGAGTGCAACACGGAGTGCCTCCAAAAGCTAGTATTCACTAAAAATCAGTGTATTTTGTCTTATTGTAGCATAAATAACCTAGTTCAATCAAAACTACAGGTAGAATATATTTCTAAAGATACATGCAAAATCGTCGTTTCAGACCGTGAAACGTTCAAGTACGATGTAAAAACTGATTCTCAAAACATATTTCCAAATCACTTGAAAATGCGTTTTCTAAGCGAATTACGTGCTTTTAAGGTGTTTTGCAGTAACTTCTATAGTTCATATCGGCACTCTAGCTGCGCTGGCGAGTGCACCACGGAGTGCCTCCAAAAGCTTGTATTCATTAAAAATTAGTATATTTTGTCCTATTGTAGCATAAATAACCTAGTTCCATTGAAACTACCGGTAGAATATGTTTCCAAAAATACATGCAAAATCGTCGTTTCAGACCGTGAAACGCTCAAATTTGATGTAAAAACTGTTTCTCTAAACATGTCTCCAAAGCACTTGAAAATGCGTTTTCTAAGCGAATTACGTGTTTTTAAGGTGTTTTGCAGTAACTTCTATAGTTCAAATCGACATTCTAGCTGCGCTGGCGGGTGCACCACGGAGTGCCTCCAAAAGCTTGTATTCACTAAAAATCAGTGTATTTTGTCTTATTCTAGCATAAATAACGTAGTTCCATCGAAACTACAGGTAGAAAATGTTTCCAAAGATACATGCAAAATCGTCGTTTCAGACCGTGAAACGCTCAAATATGATGTAAAAACTGTTTTTCAAAACATGTCTCCAAATCACTTGAAAATGCGTTTTCTAAGCGAATTACTTATTTTTAAGGTCTTTTGCAGTAACTTCTATAGTTAAAATCGGCACTCTAGCTGCGCTGGCGAGTGCACCACGGAGTGCCTCCAAAAGCTTGTATTCATTACAAATCAGTGTATTTTGTCTTTTTGTAGCATAAATAACCTAGTTCCATTGAAACTACAGGTAGAATATATTTCCAAAGATACATGCAAAATCGTCGTTTCAGACCGTGAAACGCTCAAATATGATGTAAAAACTGTTTCTCAAAACATGTCTCCAAAGCACTTGAAAATGCGTTTTCTAAGCGAATTACGTGTTTTTAAGGTGTTTTGCAGTAACTTCTATAGTTCAAATCGGCACTCTAGCTGCGCTGGCGAGTGCACCACGGAGTGCCTCCAAAAGCTTGTAGCCTCTAAAAATCAGTGTATTTTGTGTTATTGTAGCATAATCAACCTAGTTCTATCGACACTACGGGTAGAATATGTTCCCAAAGTCTACATACAAAATCGTCGTTTCAGACCGTGAAACGTTCAAATATGATGTAAAAACTGTTTCTCAAAACATGTCTCCAAAACACTTGAAAATGCGTTTTCTAAGCAAATTACGTGTTTTAAAGGTGTTTTGTAGTAACTTCTATAGTTCAAATCGGCACTATAGCTGCGCTGGCGAGTGCACCGCGGAGTGCCTCCAAAAGTTCGTATTCACTAAAAATCAGTGTATTTTGTCTTATTGTAGCATAAATAACCTAGTTCCATCGAAACTACAGGTAGAATATGTTTCCAAAAATACATGAAAAATCGTCGTTTCAAACCGTGAAACGCTCAAATATGATGTAAAAACTGTTTCTCAAAACATGTCTCCAAATCACTTGAAAATGCGTTTTCTACGCGAATTACGTGTTTTTAGGGTGTTTTGCAGTAATTTCTGTAGGTCAAATCGTCACTCTAGCTGCGCTGGCGAGTGTACCACGGAGAGCCACCAAAAGCTTGTATTCGCTAAAAATTAGTGTATTTTATCGTATTGTAGCCTAAATAACAAAGTGCTATCGAAACTACAGGTAGAATATGTTTCCTAAGTCTACATACAAAATCGTCGTTTCAGACCGTGAAACGCTCAAATGTGATGTAAAAACTTTTTCTCAAAAAAATGTCTCCAAATCACTTGAAAATGTGTTTTCTAAGCCAATTACGTGTTTTTAAGGTGTTTTGCAGTAACTTCTGTAGTTCAAATCGGCACTCTAGCTGCGCTGGCGAGTGCACCACGGAGTGCCTCCAAAACCTTGTATTCACTAAAAATCATTGTATTTTGTCTTATTGTAGCTTAAATAACCTAGTTCCATCGAAACTACAGGTAGAATATGTTTCCAAAGATACATGCAAAATCGTTGTTTCAGGCCGTGAAACGTTCAAATATGATGTAAAAACTGTTCCTCAAAACATGTCTCCAAATCAGTTGAAAATGCGTTTTCTAAGCAAATTACGTGTTTTTAGAGTGTTTTGCAGTAACTTCTATAGTTCAAATTGGCACTCTAGCTGCGCTGGCGAGTGTACCACGGAGAGCCTCCAAAAGCTTGTATTCACTAAAAATCAGTGTATTTTGTCGTATTGCAGCCTAAATAACAAAGTGCCATAGAAACTACATGTAAAATATGTTTCCAAAGTCTACATACAAAATCGTCGTTTCAGACCGTGAAACGTTCAAATATGATGTAAAAACTGTTTCTCAAAACAAGTCTCCAAATCACCTGAAAATGCGTTTTCTAATCGAATTGCGTGTTTTTTAGGTGTTTTGCAGTAACTTCTATAGTTCAAGGCGGCACTCTATCTGCGCTGGCGAGTGCACCACGGTGTGCCTCCAAAAGCTTGTATACACTAAAAATCAGTGTATTTTGTCTTATTGTAGCATCAATAACCTAGTTCCATCGAAACTAAAGGTAGAGTATGTTTCCAAAGATACATGCAAAATTGTCTTTTCAAACCGTGAAACGCTCAAAGGGAATTACGTGTTTTTTAAGTGTTTTGCAGTAATTTCTATAGTTCAAATCGGCACTCTAGCTGAGCTGGCGAGTGCACCACGGAGTGCCTCCAAAAGCTTGTATTCACTTAAAATCAGTGTATTTTGTCTTATTGTAGCATTAGTAACCTAGTTCCATCGAAACTACAGGTAGAATATGTTTCCAAAGATACATGCAAAATCGTAGTTTCAGACCGTGAAACGCTCAAATATGATGTAAAAACTGTTTCTCAAAACATGTCTCTAAATCACATGAAAATGCGTTTTCTAAGCGAATTACGTGTTTTTAGTGTGTTTTGCAGTAACTTCTATAGTGCAAATCTGCACTCTAGCTGCGCTGGCGATTGCAACACGGAGTGCCTCCAAAAGCTTGTATTCACTAAAAAACAGTGTATTTTGTCTTATTGTACCCTAAATAACCAAGTGCTATCGAAACTACAGGTAGAATATGATTCCTAAGTCTACATACGAAATCGTCGTTTCAGACCGTGAAATATGATGTAAAAACTGTTTCTCAAAACATGTCTCCAAATTAATTGAAAATGCGTTTTCTGAGCGAATTACGTGATTATAAGGTGTTTTGCTGTAACTTCTATAGTTCAAATCGGCACTCTAGCTGCGCTGGTGAGTGCACCACGGAGTGTTTATAAAACCTTGTATTCACTAAAAATCAGTGTATTTTGTCTTATTGTAGCATAAATAACCAAGTGCCATAGAAACTACAGGTAGAATATGTTTCCAAAGTTTACATACAAAATCGTCGTTTCAGACCGTGAAACGTTCAAATATGATGTAAAATCTGTTTCTCAAAACATGTCTTCAAATCACTTAAAAATGCGTTTTCTAAGCGAATTACGTGTTTCTAAGGTGTTTTGTAGTAATTTCTGTAGTTCAAATCGGCACTCTAGCAGCGCTGGCGAGTGTACCACGGAGAGTCTCCAAAAGCTTGTATTCGCTAAAAATCTGTGTATTTTATCGTATTGTAGTTTAAATAACAATGTGCCATAGAAACTACAGGTAGAATATGTTTCCAAAGTCTACATACAAAATCATCGTTTCAGACCGTGAATCGTTCAAATACGATGTAAAAACTGTTTTTCAAAACATGTCTCCAAATCACTTGAAAATGCGTTTTCTAAGCGAATTACGTGTTTTTCAGGAGTTGTGCAGTAACTTCTATAGTTCAAATCGGCACTCTAGCTGCGCTGGCGAGTGCATCACCGAGTGCCTCTAAAAGCTTGTATTTACTAAAAATCTGTTTATTTTGTCTTATTGTAGTATAAATAACCTATTTCCATCGAAACTACAGGTAGAACATGTTTCCAAAGATAATCGTCAAATCAGACCGTGAAACGTTCAAATATGATGTAAAAACTGTTTCTCAAAACATGTCTCTAAATTACTTGAAAATGCGTTTTCTAAGCAAATTAAGTGTTTTTAAATTGTTTTGCAGTAACTTCTATAGTTCAAATCGGCACTCTAGCTGCGCTGGCGAGTGCAACACGGAGTGCCTCCAAAAGGTTGTATTCACTAAAAAATAGTGTATTTTGTCTTATTGTACCCTAAATAACCAAGTGCTATGGAAACTACAGGTAGAATATATTTCCTAAGTCTACATACAAAATCGTCGTTTCAGACCGTGAAACGCTCAAATGTGATGTAAAAACTTTTTCTCAAAACATATCTCCAAATCACTTGAAAATGTGTTTTCTAAGCCACTTACGGGTTTTTAAGGTGTTTTGCAGTAACTTCTATAGTTCAAATCGGCACTCTAGCTGCGCTGGCGAGTGCACCACGGAGTGCCTCCAAAACCTTGTATTCACTAAAAATCATTGTATTTTGTCTTATTGTAGCATAAATAACCTAGTTCCATCGAAACTACAGGTAGAATATGTGTCCAAAGATACATGCAAAATCGTTGTTTCAGACCGTGAAACGCTCAAATATGATGTAAAAACTGTTTCTCGAAACATGTATTCAAATCACTTGAAAATGCGTTTTCTAAGCGAATTACGTGTTTTTAAGGTGTTCTGCAGTAACTTCTATAGTTCAAATCGGCACTCTAGCTGCGCTGGCGAGTGCACCACGGAGTGCCTCCAAAAGCTTGTATTCACTTAAAATCAGTGTATTTTGTCTTATTGTAGCATTAATAACCTAGTTCCATAGAAACTACAGGTAGAATATGTTTCCAAAGATACATGCAAAATCGTCGTTTCAGACCGTGAAACGCTCAAATATGATGTAAAAACTGTTTCTCAAAACATGTCTCCAAATCACTTGAAAATGCGTTTTCTAAGCGAATTACGTGTATTTAGGGTGTTTTGCAGTAACTTCTATAGTTCAAATCGGCACTCTAGCTGCGCTGGCGAGTGTATCACGGAGAGCCTCCAAAAGCTTGTATTCACTAAAAATCAGTGTATTTTGTCGTATTGTAGCCTAAATAACAAAGTGCCATCGAAACTACAGGTAGAATATGTTTCCAAAGTCTACATACAAAATCGTCGTTTCAGACCGTGAAACGCTCAAATATGATGTAAAAACTTTTTCTCAAAATATGTCTCCAAATCACTTGAAAATGCGTTTTCTAAGCGAATTAAGTGTTTTTAAGGTGTTTTGCTGTAACTTCTATAGTTCAAATCGGTACTCTAGCTGCATTGGCGAGTGCACCACGGAGTACCTCCAAAAGTTGTATGCACTAAAAATCAGTGTATTTTGTCTTATTGTAGCATAAATAACTTAGTTCCATCGAAACTACAGGTAGAATATGTTTCCTAAGTCTACATACAAAATCGTCGTTTCAGACCTTGAAACGCTTAAATATGATGTAGAAACTGTTTCTCAAAACAAGTCTCCAAATCACTTAAAAATGCGTTTTCTAAGCCAATTACGTGTTTTTAAGGTGTTTTGCAGTAACTTCTATAGTTCAAATCGGCACTCTAGCTGCGCTGGCGAGTGCACCACGGAGTGCATCCAAAACCTTGTATTCACTAAAAATCATTGTATTTTGTCATATTGTACCCTAAACAACAAAATTCCATCGAAAGTACTAGTAGAATATGTGTCTAAATGCTACACACAAATCGTTCGTTTCAGACTGTGAAACGCTCAAATATGATGTAAAAACTGTTTCTTAAAACATGTCTCCAAATCACTTGAAAATGCGTTTTCTAAGCGAATTACGTGTTTTTAGGGTGTTTTGCAGTAACTTCTATAGTTCAAATCGGCAGTCTAGCTGCGCTGGCGAGTGTACCACGGAGAGCCTCCAAAAGCTTGTATTCACTAAAAATCAGTATATTTTGTCTTATTGTACCCTAAATAACCAAGTGCTATCGAAACTACAGGTAGAATATGTTTCGTAAGTCTACATACAAAATCGTCGTTTCAGACCGTGAAACGCTCAAATATGATGTAAAACTGTTTCTCAAATTATGTCTCCATATCACTTGAAAATGCGTTTTCTAAGCGAATTAAGTGTATTTAAGGTGTTTTGCTGTAACTTCTATAGTTCAAATCGGCACTCTAGCTGCGCTGGCGAGTGCACCACGGAGTCCAAAAGCTTGTCTTTACTAAAAATCGGTGTATTTTGTCTTATTGTAGCATAAATAACCTAGTTCCATCGAATCTACAGGTAGAATATGTTTCCAAAGATATATATAAAATCGTCGTTTCAGCCAGTGAAACGCTTAAATATGATGTAAAAACTGTTTCTCAAAACATGTCTCCAAATCACTTGAAAATGCGTTTTCTAAGCGAATTACGTGTTTTTAAAGTGTTTTGCAGTAACTTCTATAGTTCAAATCGAAACTCTAGACGCGCTGGCGAGTGTACCACGGAGAGCCTCCAAAAGCTTGTATTCACTAAAAATCAGTTTATTTTGTCGTGTTGTAATATAAATAACCTAGTTCCATCGAATCTACAAGTAGAATAAGTTTCTAAGGATACATGCAAAATCGTCGTTTCAGACCGTGAAACGCTCAAATATGATGTAAAAACTGTTTCACAAAACATGTCTCCAAATCACTTGAAAATGCATTTTCTAAGGGAATTACGTGTTTTTAAGGTGTTTTGCAGTAACTTCTATAGTTCAAATCGGCACTCTAGCTGCGCTGGCGAGTGCACCACGGAGTGCCTCCATACCCTTGTATTCACTATTAATAGTGTATTTTGTCTTATTGTACCATAAAGAACTTAGTTCCATCGAAACTACAGGTTGAATATGTTTCCAAAGATACATGCAAAATCGTCGTATCAGACCGTGAAACGTTCAAATATGATGTAAAAACTGTTTCTCAAAACATGTCTCCAAATTACTTGAAAATGCGTTTTCTAAGCGAATTACGTGTTTTTAAAGTGTTTTGCAGTAACTTCTATAGTTCAAATCGGCACTCTAGCTGCGCTGGCGTGTGCACCACGGAGTGCCCCCAAAAGGTGGTATTCAATAAAAAACAGTGTATTTTGTCTTATTGTACCCTAAATAACCAAGTGTTGTCGAAACTACAGGTAGAATATGTTTCCTAAGTCTACATACAAAATCGTCGTTTCAGACCGTGAAACGCTCAAATATGATGTAAAAACTGTTTTGCAGTAACTACTATAGTTCAAATCTGCACTCTAGCTGCGCTGGCGAGTGCACCACGGAGTGCCTCCAAAAGCTTGTATTCACTAAAAATCAGCGTATTTTGTCTTATTGTAACATAAATAACCTAGTTCCATCGAAACTACAGGTAGAATATTTTTCCAATGATACATGCAAAATCGTCGTTTCAGACCGTGAAACGCTCAAATATGATGTAAAAACTGTTTCTCAAAACATGTCTCCAAATCACTTGAAAATGCGTTTTCTAAGCGAATTACGTGTTTTTAAGGTGTTTTGCAGTAACTTCTATAGTTCAAATCGGCACTCTATCTGCGCTGGCGAGTGCACCACGGAGTGCCTCCAAAAGGTTGTATTCACTAAAAAACAGTGTATTTTGTCCTATTGTACCCTAAATAACCTAGTTCCATCGAAACTACAGGTAGAATATGTTTCCAAAGATACATGCAAAATCGTCGTTTCAGGCCATGAAACATTCAAATATGATGTAAAAACTGTTCCTCAAAACATGTCTCCAAATCAGTTGAAAATGCGTTTTCTAAGCGAATTACGTGTTTTTAAGGTGTTTTGCAGTAACTTCTATAGTTCAAATCGGCACTCTAGCTGCGCTGGCGAGTGCACCACGGAGTGACTCCAAAAGGTTGTATTCACTAAAAAACAGTGTATTTTGTCTTATTGTACCCTAAATAACCAAGTGCTATCGAAACTTCAGGTAGAATAAATTTCCTAAGTCTACATACAAAATCGTCGTTTCAGATCGTGAAACGTTCAAATATGATGTAAAAACTGTTCCTCAAAACATGTCTCCAAATCAGTTGAAAATGCGTTTTCTAAGCGAATTACGTGTTTTTAAGGTGTTTTGCAGTAACTTCTATAGTTCAAACCGGCACTCTAGCTGCGCTGGCGAGTGTACCACTGAGAGCCTACAAATGCTTGTATTCACTAAAAATCAGTGTATTTTGTCGTATTGTAGCCTAAATAACAAAGTGGCATAGAAACTACAGGTAGAATATGTTTCCAAAGTCTACATACAAAATCGTCGTTTCAGACCGTGAAACGTTCAAATTTGATGTAAAAACTGTTTCTCAAAACATGTCTCCAAATCACTTGAAAATGCGTTTTCTAAGCGAATTACGTGTTTTTAAAGTGTTTTGCAGTAACTTCTATAGTTCAAATCGGCACTCTAACTGCGCTGGCGAGTGCACCACGGTGTGCCTCCAAAAGCTTCTATTCTCTAAAAATCAGTGTATTTTGTCTTATTGTACCCTAAATAACCAAGTGCTATCGAAACTACAGGTAGAATATGTTTCCTAAGTCTACATACAAAATCGTCGTTTCAGACCGTGAAACGCTCAAATATGATGTAAAAACTGTTTCTCAAAACATGTCTCCAAATCACTTGAAAATACGTTTTCTAAGCGAGTTACGTGTTTTTAAGGTGTTTTGCAGTAACTTCTATAGTTCAAATCGGCACTCTAGCTGCGCTGGCGAGTGCACCACGGATTGCCTCCAAAACCTTGTATTCACTAAAAATCATTGCATTTTGTCTTATTGTAGCATAAATAACCTAGTTCCATCGAAACTACAGGTGGAATATGTTTCCAAAGATACATGCAAAATAGTTGTTTCAGACCGTGAAACGTTCAAATATGATGTAAAACTGTTTTTTAAAACATGTCTCCAAATCTCTTGAAAATGCGTTTTCTAAGCGAATTACGTGTTTTTTAGGTGTTTTGCAGTAACTTCTATAGTTCAAGTCGGCACTCTATCTGCGCTGGCATGAGCACCACGGAGTGCCTCCAAATGCTTGTATTCACTAAAAATCAGTGTATTTTGTCTTATTGTAGCATAAATAACCTAGTTCCATCGAAACTACAGGTAGAATATGTTTCCAAAGATACATTCAAAATCGTCGTTTCAGAACGTAAACGCTCAAATATGATGTAAAAACTGTTTCTCAAAACATGTCTACAAAACACATGAAAATACGTTTTCTAAGCGAATTACGTGTTTTTAAGGTGTTTTGCAGTAACTACTATATTTCAAATCTGCACTCTAGCTGCGCTGGCGAGTGCACCACGGAGTGCCTCCAAAAGCTTGTATTCACTAAAAATCAGCGTATTTTGTCTTATTGTAGCATAAATAACCTAGTTCCATCGAAACTACAGGTAGAATATGTTTCCAAAGATACAAGCAAAATCGTCGTTTCAGACCGTGAAACGCTCAAATATGATGTAAAAACTGTTTCCCAAAACATGTCTCCAAATCACTTGTAAATGCGTTTTCTAAGCGAATTACGTGTTTTTAAGGTATTTTGCAGTAACTTCTATAGTTCAAATCGGCACTCTAGCTGCGCTGGCAAATGCACGTCGGAGTGCCTCCAAAAGCTTGTATTCACTAAAAATCAGTGTATTTAGTTTTATTGTAGCATAAATAACCTAGTTACATCGAAACTACAGGTAGAATATTTTTCCAAAGATATGTGCAAAATCGTCGTTTCAGACCGTGAAACGCTCAAATGTGAGTAAAAACTGTTTCTCAAACATGTCTCCTAATCACTTGAAAATGCGTTTTCTAAGCCAATTACGTGTTTTTAAGGTGTTTTGCAGTAACTTCTATAGTTCAAATCGGCACTCTAGCTGCGCTGGCGAGTGCACCACGACGTGCCTCCAAAACCTTGTAATAACTAAAAATCATTGTATTTTGTCTTATTGTAGCATAAATAACCTAGTTCATTTGAAACCTCAGGTAGAATATGTTTCCAAAGATACATGCAAAATCGTCGTATCAGACAGTAAAACTTTCAAATATGATGTAAAAACTGTTTCTCAAAACATGTCTCCAAAACACTTGAAAATGCGTTTTCTAAGCGAATTACGTGTTTTTAAGGTGTTTTGCAGTAACTTCTATAGTTCAAATCGGCACTCTAGCTGCGCTGGCGAGTGCACCACGGAGTGCCTCCAAAACCTTGTATTTACTAAAAATCATTGTATTTTGTCTTATTGTAGCTTAAATAACCTAGTTCCATCGAAACTATAGGTAGAATATGTTTCCAAAGATACATGCAAAATCGTCGTTTCAGACCGTGAATCGCTCAAATATGATGTAAAAACTGTTTCTCAAAACATGTCTCCAAATCACGTGAAAATGCGTTTTCTAAGCGAATTACGTGTTTTTGGGGTGTTTTGCAGTAATTTCTGTAGTTCAAATCGGCACTCTAGCTGCGCTGGCAAATGTACCACGAAGAGCCTCCAAAAGCTTGTATTCGCTAAAAATCTGTGTATTTTATCGTATTGTAGCCTAAATACAAAGTGCCATAGAAACTACAGGTTGAATATGTTTCCAAAGTCTACATACAAAATCATCGTTTCAGACCGTGAAACGTTCAAATACGATGTAAAAACTGTTTTTCAAAACATGTCTCCAAATCACTTGAAAATGCGTTTTCTAAGCGAATTACGTGTTTTTAAGGAGTTTTGCAGTAACTTCTATAGTTCAAATCGGCACTCTAGCTGCGCTGGCGAGTGCATCACTGAGTGCCTCTAAAAGCTTGTATTTACTAAAAATCAGTTTATTTTGTCTTATTGTAGCATAAATAACCTATTTCCATCGAAACTACAGGTAGAACATGTTTCCAAAGATACATGCAAAATCGTCCTATCAGACCGTGAAACGTTCAAATATGATGTAAAAACTGTTTCTCAAAACATGTCTACAAATTACTTGAAAATGCGTTTTCTAAGCGAATTACGTGTTTTTAAGTTGTTTTGCAGTAACTTCTATTGTTCATATCTTCACTCTAGCTGCGCTGGCGAGTGCAACACGGAGTGCCTCCAAAAGGTTGTATTCACTAAAAAATAGTGTATTTTGTCTTATTGTACCCTAAATAACCAAGTGCTATCGAAACTACAGGTAGAATATGTTTCCTAAGTCTACATACAAAATCGTCGTTTCAGACCGTGAAACGCTCAAATGTGATGTAAAAACTTTTTTTCAAAACATATCTCCAAATCACTTGAAAATGTGTTTTCTAAGCCACTTACGTGTTTTTAAGGTGTCTTGCAGTAACTTCTATAGTTCAAATCGGCACTCTAGCTGCGCTGGCGAGTACACCACGGAGTGCCCCCAAAAGGAGGTATTCAATAAAAAACAGTGTATTTTGTCTTATTGTACCCTAAATAACCAAGTGTTGTCGAAACTACAGGTAGAATATGTTTCCTAAGTCTACATACAAAATCGTCGTTTCAGTCCGTGAAACGCTCAAATATGATGTAAAAACTGTTTCACAAAACATGTCTCCAAAACACTTGAAAATGCGTTTTCTAAGCGAATTACGTGTTTTTAAGGTGTTTTGCAGTAACTACTATAGTTCAAATCGGCACTCTAGCTGCGCTGGCGAGTGCACCACGGAGTGCTTCCAAAAGCTTGTATTCACTAAAAATCAGCGTATTTTGTCTTATTGTAACATAAATAACCTAGTTCCATCGAAACTACAGGTAGAATATTTTTCCAAAGATACATGCAAAATCGTCGTTTCAGACCGTGAAACGCTCAAATATGATGTAAAAACTGTTTCTCAAAACATGTCTCCAAATCACTTGAAAATGCGTTTTCTAAGCGAACTACGTGTTTTTAAGGTGTTTTGCAGTAACTTCCATAGTTCAAATCGGCACTCTAGCTGCGCTGGCGAGTGCACAACGGAGTGCCTCCAAAAGCTTCTATTCACTAAAATTCAGTGTATTTTGTCTTATTGTGGAATAAATAACCTAGTTCTTCGAAACTACAGGTAGAATATGGTTCCAAAGATACATGCAAAATCGTCATTTCAGACCATGAAACGCTCAAATATGATGTAAAAACTGTTTCTCAAAACATGTCTCCAAATCACTTGAAAATGCGTTTTCTAAGCGAATTTCTTGTTTTTAAAGTGTTTTGCAGTAACTTCTATAGTTCAAATCGGCACTCTAGCTGCGCTGGCGAGTACACCACGGAGTGCCTCCAAAAGGTTGTATTCACTAAAAATCAGTGTATTTTGTCTTATTGAACCCTAAATAACCAAGTGCTAACGAAGCTACAGGTAGCATATGTTTCCTAAGTCTACATACAAAATCGTCGTTTCAGACAAAGAAACGCTCAAATATGATGTAAACTCTGTTTCTCAAAACATGTCTCCAAATCACTTGAAAATGACTTTTCTAAGCGAATTACGTGTTTTTAAGGTGTTTTGCAGTAACTTCTACAATTCAAATCGGCACTCTAGCTGCGCTGGCGAGTGCACTACGGAGTGCCTCCAAAACCTTGTATTTACTAAATTCAGTGTATTTTGTCTTATAGTAGCATAAATAATCTAGTTCCTTCGAAACTTCAGGTAGAATATGTTTCCAAAGATACATACAAAATCGTCGTTTCAGACCGTGAAACGCTCAAATATGATGTAAAAACTCCTTCTCAAAACATGTCTCCAAATCACTTGAAAGTGCGATTTCTAAGCGAATTACGTGTTTTTAAAGTGTTATGCAGTAACTTCTATAGTTCAAAACGGCACTCTAGCTGCGCTGGCGAGTGCACCACGAAGTGCATCCAAAACCTTGTATTCACTAAAAATCATTGTATTTTGTCATATTGTATCCTAAACAACGAAATTCCATCGAAAGTACTAGTAGAATATGTGTCTAAATGCTACACACAAATCGGTCGTTACAGACCGTGAAACGCTCAAATATGAATTAAAAACTGTTTCTCAAAACATGTCTCCAAATCACTTGAAAATGCATTTTCTAAGCGAATTACGTGTTTTTAAGGTGTTTTGCAGTAACTTCTATAGTTCAAATCGGCACTCTAGCTGCGCTGGCGAGTGCACCACGGAGTGCCTCCAAAAGGTTGTATTCACTAAAAAACAGTGTATTTTGTCTTATTGTAGCCTAAATAACCTAGTTCCATCGAAACTACAAGTAGAATATGTTTCCAAAGATACATACAAAATCGTCGTTTCAGACCGTGAAACGCTCAAATATGATGTAAAAACTCCTTCTCAAAACATGTCTCCAAATCACTTGAAAGTGCGATTTCTAAGCGAATTACGTGTTTTTAAAGTGTTATGCAGTAACTTCTATAGTTCAAAACGGCACTCTAGCTGCGCTGGCGAGTGCACCACGAAGTGCATCCAAAACCTTGTATTCACTAAAAATCATTGTATTTTGTCATATTGTATCCTAAACAACGAAATTCCATCGAAAGTACTAGTAGAATATGTGTCTAAATGCTACACACAAATCGGTCGTTACAGACCGTGAAACGCTCAAATATGAATTAAAAACTGTTTCTCAAAACATGTCTCCAAATCACTTGAAAATGCGTTTTCTAAGCGAATTACGTGTTTTTAAGGTGTTTTGCAGTAACTTCTATAGTTCAAATCGGCACTCTAGCTGCTCTGGCGAGTGCACCACGGAGTGCCTCCAAAAGGTTGTATTCACTAAAAAAAAGTGTATTTTGCCTTATTGTACCCTAAATAACCAAGTGCTATCGAAACTACAGGTAGAATATGTTTCCTAAGTCTGCATACAAAATCGTCGTTTCAGATCGTGAAACGCTCAAATATGATGTAAATACTGTTTCTTAAAACATGTCTCCAAATCACTTGAAAATGCGTTTTCTAAGCGAATTATGTGTTTTTAAAGTGTTTTGCAGTAACTTCTATAGTTCAAAACGGCACTCTAGCTGCGCTGGCGAGTGCACCACGGAGTGCCTCTAAAAGCTTGTATTCACTAAAAATCAGTGTATTTTGTCTTATTGTAGCCTAAATAACCTAGTTTCATCGAAACTACAAGTAGAATATGTTTCCAAAGATACATGCAAAATCGTCGTTTCAGACCGTGAAATGCTCAAATATGATGTAAAAACTGTTTCTGAAAACATGTCTCCTAATCACTTGAAAATGCGTTTTCTAATTGAATTAAGTGTTTTTAAGGTGTTTTGCAGTAACTTCTATAGTTCAAATCGGCTCTCTAACTGCGCTGGCGAGTGCACCACGGAGTGCATCCAAAACCTTGTATTCACTAAAAATCATTGTATTTTGTCATATTGTATCCTTAACAACAAAATCCCATCGAAAGTACTAGTAGAATATGTGTCTAAATGCTACACACAAATCGTTCGTTTTAGACCGTGAAACGCTCAAATATGAAGTAAAAACTGTTTCTCAAAACATGTCTCCAAATCACTTGAAAATGCGTTTTCTAAGTGAATTACGTGTTTTTAAGGTGTTTTGCAGTAACTTCTATAGTTCAAATCGGCACTCTAGCTGCGCTGGCGAGTGCACTACGGAGTGCCTCCAAAACCTTGTATTCACTAAAAATAAGTGTATTTTTTCTTATTGTACCATAAAGAACTTAGTTCCATCGAAACTATAGGTTGAATATGTTTCCAAAGATACATGCAAAATCGTCGTATCAGACCGTGAAACGTTCAAATATGATGTAAAAACTGTTTCTCAAAACATGTCTCCAAATTACTTGAAAATGCGTTTTCTAAGCGAATTACGTGTTTTTAAAGTGTTTTGCAGTAACTTCTATAGTTCAAATCGGCACTCTAGCTGCGCTGGCGAGTGCACCACGGAGTGCCTCCAAAAGGTGGTATTCAATAAAAAACAGTGTATTTTGTCTTATTGCACCCTAAATAACCAAGTGTTATCGAAACTACAGGTAGAATATCTTTCCTAAGTCTACATACAAAATCGTCGTTTCAGACCGTGAAACGCTCAAATAAGATATAAAAACTGTTTCTCAAAACATGTCTCCAAATAACCTGAAAATGCGTTTTCTAAGCGTATTACGTGTTTTTAAGGTGTTTTGCAGTAATTTCTATAGTTCAAATCGGCACTCTTGCTGCGCTGGCGAGTACACCACGGAGTGCCTCCAAAAGGTTGTATTCACTAAAAATCAGTGTATTTTTTCTTATTGTACCATAAAGAACTTAGTTCCATCGAAACTACAGGTTGAATATGTTTCCAAAGATACATGCAAAATCGTCGAATCAGACCGTGAAACGTTCAAATATGATGTAAAAACTTTTTCTCAAAACATGTCTCCAAATTACTTGAAAATGCGTTTTCTAAGCGAATTACGTGTTTTTAAAGTGTTTTGTAGTAACTTCTATAGTTCAAATCGGCACTCTAGCTGCGCTGGCCAGTGCACCACGGAGTGCCTCCAAAAGGTGGTATTCAATAAAAAACAGTGTATTTTGTCTTATTGTACCCTAAATAACCAAGTGTTATCGAAACTACAGGTAGAATATCTTTCCTAAGTCTACATACAAAATCGTCGTTTCAGACCGTGAAACGCTCAAATAAGATGTAAAAACTGTTTCTCAAAACAAGTCTCCAAATCACCTGAAAATGCGTTTTCTAAGCGTATTACGTGTTTTTAAGGTGTTTTGCAGTAACTTCTATAGTTCAAATCGGCACTCTAGCCGCGCTGGCGAGTGCACCTCGGAGTGCCTCCAAAAGCTTGTATTCACTAAAAATCAGTGTATTTAGTTTTATTGTAGCATAAATAACCTAGTTACATCGAAACTACAGGTAGAATATTTTTCCAAAGATATGTGCAAAATCGTCGTTTCAGACCGTGAAACGCTCAAATATGATGTAAAAACTGTTTCTCAAAACATGTCTCCAAATCACTTGAAAATGCGTTTTCTAAGCGAATTACGTGTTTTTAAGGTGTTTTACAGTAACATCTATAGTTCAAATCGGCACTCTAGCTGCGCTGGCGAGTGCACCACGGAGTGCCTCCAACAGCTTCTATTCACTAAAAATCAGTGTATTTTGTCTTATTGTAGCATAAATAACCTAGTTCCATCGAAACTACAGGTAGAATATGTTTCCAAAGATACATGCAAAATCGTCGTTTCAGACCGTGAAACGCTCAAATATGATGTAAATACTGTTTCTCAAAACATGTCTCCAAATCACTTGAAAATGCCTTTTCTAAGCGAATTACGTGTTTTTAAAGTGTTTTGCAGTAACTTCTATAGTTCAAATCGGCACTCTAGCTGCGCTGGCGAGTACACCACGGAGTGCCTCCGAAAGGTTGTATTCACTAAAAAACAGTGTATTTTGTCTTATTGTACCCTAAATAACCAAGTGCTAACGAAGCTACAGGTAGTATATGTTTCCTAAATCTACATACATAATCGTCGTTTCAGACCGTGAAACGCTCAAATATGATGTAAAAACTTTCTCAAAACATGTCTCCAAATCACTTGAAAATGCGTTTTCTAAGCGAATTACGTGTTTTTAAGGTGTTTTGCAGTAACTTCTACATTTCAAATCGGCACTCTAGCTGCGCTGGCGAGTGCACCACGGAGTGCCTCCAAAAGCTTGTATTCACTAAAAATCAGTGTATTTTGTCTTATTGTAGCATAAATAACCTAGTTCCATCGAATCTACAGGTAGAATATGTTTCCAAACATACATGCAAAATCGTCGTTTCAGACCGTGAAACGCTCAAATATGATGTAAAAACTGTTTCTCAAAACATGTCTTCAAATCACTTGAAAATGCGTTTTCTAAGCGAATTAGGAGTTTTTAAGGTGTTTTGCAGTAACTTCTATAGATGAAAACGACACTCTAGCTGCGCTGGCGAGTGCACCACGGAGTGCCTCCAAAACCTTGTATTCACTAAAAATCAGTGTATTTTGTCTTATTGTAGCATAAATAACCTAGTTCTATCGAAACTTCAGGTAGAATATATTTCCAAAGATACATGCAAAATCGTCGTATCAGACCGTGAAACGTTCAAAAATGATGTAAGAACTGTTTCTCAAAACATTTCTCCAAATCACTTGAAAATGCGTTTTCTAAGCGATTTACGTGTTTTTAAGGTGTTTTGAAGTAACTTCTATAGTTCAAATCGACACTCTAGCTGCGCTGGCGAGTGCACCACGGAGAGCCTCCAAAAGGTTGTATTCACTAAAAATCAGTGTATTTTGTCTTATTGTACCCTAAAAAACCAAGTGCTATCGAAACTACAGGTACAATATGTTTCCTAAGACTACATACAAAATCGTCGTTTCAGACCGTGAAACGCTCAAATATGATGTAAAAACTGTTTCTCAAAACATGTCTCCAATTCACTTGAAAATGCGTTTTCTAAGCGAATTACGTGTTTTTGAGGTGTTATGCTGTAACTTCTATAGTTCAAATCGGCACTCTAGCTGCGCTGGCGAGTGCACCACGGAGTGCCTCCAAAACCTTGAAATCACTAAAAATCAGTGTATTTTGTCTTATTGTAGCATAAATAACCTAGTTCATTCGAAACCTCAGGTAGAATATGTTTCCAAAGATACATGCAAAATCGTCGTATCAGACCGTAAAACTTTCAAATATGATGTAAAAACTGTTTCTCAAAACATTTCTCCAAGTCACTTGAAAATGCGTTTTCTAAGCGAATTACGTGGTTTTAAGGTGTTATGCTGTAACTTCTATAGTTCAAATCGGCACTCTAGCTGCGCTGGCGAGTGCACCACGGAGTTTTGTCTTATTGTAGCATAAATAACCTAGTTCATTTGAAACCTCAGGTAGAATATGTTTCCAAAGATACATGCAAAATCGTCGTATCAGACAGTAAAACTTTCAAATATGATGTAAAAACTGTTTCTCAAAACATGTCTCCAAATCACTTGAAAATGCGTTTTCTAAGCGAATTACGTGTTTTTAAGGTGTTATGCTGTAACTTCTATAGTTCAAATCGGCACTCTAGCTGCGCTGGCGAGTGCACCACGGAGTGTGTCCAAAACCTTGTATTCACTAAAAATAAGAGTATTTTTTCTTATTGTACCATAAAGAACTTAGTTCCATCGAAACTACAGGTTGAATATGTTTCCAAAGATACATGCAAAATCGTCGTATCAGACCGTGAAACGTTCAAATATGATGTAAAAACTGTTTCTCAAAACATGTCTCCAAATCACTTGAAAATACATTTTCCAAGCGAATTACGTGTTTTTAAGGTGTTTTGCAGTAACTTCTATAGTTCAAATCGGCACTCTAGCTGCGCTGGCGAGTGCACCACGGAGTGCCTCCAAAAGCTTGTATCCACTAAAAATCAGTGTATTTTGTCTTATTGTAGCATAAATAACCAAGTGCTATCGAAACTACAGGTAGAATATGTTTCCTAAGTCTACATACAAAATCGTCGTTTCAGACCGTGAAACGTTCAAATATGATGTAAAAACTGTTTCTCAAAACACGTCTCCAAATCACCTGAAAATGCGTTTTCTAAACGAATTACGTGTTTTTAAGGTGTTTTGCAGTAACTTCTATAGTTCAAATCGGCACTATAGCTGCGCTGGCAAGTGCAACACGGAGTGCCTCCAAAAGCTTGTATTCATTAAAAATCAGTGTATTTTGTCTTTTTGTAGCATAAATAACCTAGTTCCACTGAAACTACAGGTAGAATATGTTTCCAAAGATACATGCAAAATCGTCGTTTCAGACCGTGAAACGCTCAAATATGATGTAAAAACTGTTTCTCAAAACATGTCTCCAAATCACTTGAAAATGCATTTTCCAAGCGAATTACGTGTTTTTAAGGTGTTTTGCAGTAACTTCTATAGTTAAAATCGGCACTCTAGTTGCGCTGGCGAGTGCAACACGGAGTGCCTCCAAAAGCTTGTATCCACTAAAAATCAGTGTATTTTGTCTTATTGTAGCATAAATAACCAAGTGCTATCGAAACTACAGGTAGAATATGTTTCCTAAGTCTACATACAAAATCGTCGTTTCAGACCGTGAAACGTTCAAATATGATGTAAAAACTGTTTCTCAAAACACGTCTCCAAATCACCTGAAAATGCGTTTTCTAAACGAATTACGTGTTTTTAAGGTGTTTTGCAGTAACTTCTATAGTTCAAATCGGCACTCTAGCTGCGCTGGCGAGTGCACCACGGAGTGCCTCTAAAAGCTTTTATTCACTAAAAATCAGTGTATTTTGTATTATTGTAGCATAAATAACCTAGTTCCATCGAAACTACAGGTAGAATATGTTTCCAAAGATACATGCAAAATCGTCGTATCAGACCGTGAAACGTTCAAAAATGATGTAAAAACTGTTTCTCAAAACATTTCTCCAAATCACTTGAAAATACGTTTTCTAAGCGATGTACGTGTTTTTAAGGTGTTTTGCAGTAACTTCTATAGTTCAAATCGGCACTCTAGCTGCGCTGGCGAGTGCACCACGGTGTGCCTCCAAAAGGTTGTATTCACTAAAAAACAGTGTATTTTGTCTTATTGTACCCTAAATAACCAAGTGTTATCGAAACTACAGGTAGAATATCTTTCCTAAGTCTACATACAAAATCGTCGTTTCAGACCGTGAAACGCTCAAATAAGATGTAAAAACTGTTTCTCAAAACATGTCTCCAAATCACCTGAAAATGCGTTTTCTAAGCGTATTACGTGTTTCTAAGGTGTTTTGCAGTAACTTCTATAGTTCAAATCGGCACTCTAGTCGCGCTGGCGAGTGCACCACGGAGTGCCTCTAAAAGCTTGTATTCACTAAAAATCAGTGTATTTTGTTTTATTGTAGCATAAATAACCTAGTTACATCGAAACTACAGGTAGAATATTTTTCCAAAGATACATGCAAAATAGTCGTTTCAGACCGTGAAACGCTCAAATATGATGTAAAAACTGTTTCCCAAAACATGTCTCCAAATCACTTGAAAATGCGTTTTCTAAGCGAATTACGTGTTTTTAAGGTGTTTTGCAGTAACACTTATAGTTCAAATCGGCACTCTAGCTGCGCTGGCGAGTGCTCCACGGGGTGCCTCCAACAGCTTCTATTCACTAAAAATCAGTGTATTTTGTCTTATTGTAGCATAAATAACCTAGTTCCATCGAAACTACAGGTAGAATATGTTTCCAAAGATACATGCAAAATCGTCGTTTCAGATATGATGTAAATACTGTTTCTCAAAACATGTCTCCAAATCACTTGAAATTGCCTTTTCTAAGCGAACTACGTGTTTTCAAAGTGTTTTGCAGTAACTTCTATAGTTCAAATCGGCACTCTAGCTGCGCTGGCGAGTGCACCACGGAGTGCCTCTAAAAGCTTGTATTCACTAAAAACCAGTGTATTTTGTCTTATTGTACCCTAAATAACCAAGTGTTATCGAAACTACAGGTAGAATATCTTTCCTAAGTCTGCATACAAAATCGTCGTTTCAGACCGTGAAACGCTCAAATAAGATGTAAAAACTGTTTCTCAAAACATGTCTCCAAATCACCTGAAAATGCGTTTTCTAAGCGTATTACTTGTTTTTAAGGTGTTTTGCAGTAACTTCTTTAGTTCAAATCGGCACTCTAGCCGCGCTGGCGAGTGCACCACGGAGTGCCTCTAAAAGCTTGTATTCACTAAAAACCAGTGTATTTTGTTTTATTGTACCCTAAATAACCATGTGCTAACGAAGCTACAGGTAGTATATGTTTCCTAAGTCTACATACATAATCGTCGTTTCAGACCGTGAAACGCTCAAATATGATGTAAAAACTGTTTCTCAAAACATGTCTCCAAATCACTTGAAAATGCGTTTTCTAAGCGAATTACGTGTTTTAAGGTGTTTTGCAGTAACTTCTACATTTCAAATCGGCACTCTAGCTGCGGTGGCGAGTGCACCACGGAGTGCCTCCAAAACCTTGTATTCACTAAAAATCAGTGTATTTTGTCTTATTGTATCATAAATAACCTAGTTCCATCGAATCTACAGGTAGAATATGTTTCCAAACATACATGCAAAATCGTCGTTTCAGACCGTGAAACGCTCAAATATGATGTAAAAACTGTTTCTCAAAACATGTCTTCAAATCACTTGAAAATGCGTTTAGGAGTTTTTAAGGTGTTTGCAGTAACTTCTATAGATGAAAACGACACTCTAGCTGCGCTGGCGAGTGCACCACGGAGTGCCTCCAAAACCTTGTATTCACTAAAAGTCAGTGTATTTTGTCTTATTGTAGCATAAATAACCTAGTTCCATCGAAACTTCAGGTAGAATATGTTTCCAAAGATACATGCAAAATCGTCGTATCAGACCGTGAAACGTTCAAAAATGATGTAAAAACTGTTTCTCAAAACATTTCTCCAAATCACTTGAAAATACGTTTTCTAAGCGATGTACGTGTTTTTAAGGTGTTTTGCAGTAACTTCTATAGTTCAAATCGACACTCTAGCTGCGCTGGCGAGTGCACCACGGAGAGCCTCCAAAAGGTTGTATTCACTAAAAATCAGTGTATTTTGTCTTATTGTACCCTAAAAAACCAAGTGCTATCGAAACTACAGGTACAATATGTATCCTAAGACTACATACAAAATCGTCGTTTCAGACCGTGAAACGCTCAAATATGATGTAAAAACTGTTTCTCAAAACATGTCTCCAATTCACTTGAAAATGCGTTTTCTAAGCGAATTACGTGTTTTTGAGGTGTTATGCTGTAACTTCTATAGTTCAAATCGGCACTCTAGCTGCGCTGGCGAGTGCACCACGGAGTGCCTCCAAAACCTTGTATTCACTAAAAATCAGTGTATTTTGTCTTATTGTAGCATAAATAACCTAGTTCATTCAAAACCTCAGGTAGAATATGTTTCCAAAGATACATGCAAAATCGTCGTATCAGACCGTAAAACTTTCAAATATGATGTAAAAACTGTTTCTCAAAACATTTCTCCAAGTCACTTGAAAATGCGTTTTCTAAGCGAATTACGTGTTTTTAAGGTGTTATGCTGTAACTTCTATAGTTCAAATCGGCACTCTAGCTGCGCTGGCGAGTGCACCACGGAGTTTTGTCTTATTGTAGCATAAATAACCTAGTTCATTTGAAACCTCAGGTAGAATATGTTTCCAAAGATACATGTAAAATCGTCGTATCAGACAGTAAAACTTTCAAATATGATGTAAAAACTGTTTCTCAAAACATGTCTTCAAATCACTTGAAAATGCGTTTTCTAAGCGAATTACGTGTTTTTAAGGTGTTATGCTGTTACTTCTATAGTTCAAATCGGCACTCTAGCTGCGCTGGCGAGTGCACCACGGAGTGCCTCCAAAACCTTGTATTCACTAAAAAACAGTGTATTTTGTCTTATTGTACCCTAAATAACCAAGTGCTATCGAAACGACAGGTAGAATATGTTTCCTTAGTCTACATACAAAATTGTCGTTTCAGACCGTGAAACGCTCAAATATGATGTAAAAACTGTTTCTCAGAACATGTCTCCAAATCACTTGAAAATGCGTTTTTTAAGCGAATTAAGTGTTTTTAAGGTGTTTTGCAGTAACTTCTATAGTTCAAATCGGCACTATAGCTGCGCTGGCAAGTGCACCACGGAGTGCCTCCAAAAGCTTGTATTCATTAAAAATCAGTGTATTTTGTCTTTTTGTAGCATAAATAACCTAGTTCCACTGAAACTACAGGTAGAATATGTTTCCAAAGATACATGCAAAATCGTCGTTTCAGACCGTGAAACGCTCAAATATGATGTAAAAACTGTTTCTCAAAACATGTCTCCAAATCACTTGAAAATGCATTTTCCAAGCGAATTACGTGTTTTTAAGGTGTTTTGCAGTAACTTCTATAGTTCAAATCGGCACTCTAGCTGCGCTGGCGAGTGCACCACGGAGTGCCTCCAAAAGCTTGTATCCACTAAAAATCAGTGTATTTTGTCTTATTGTTGCATGAAAACCTAGTTCCATCAAAACTACGGGTAGAATATGTTCCCAAAGATACATGCAAAATCGTCGGACCGTGAAACGCTCAAATATGATGTAAAAACTGTTTCTCAAAACATGTCTCCAAATCACTTGAAAATGCGTTTTCTAAGCGAATTAAGTGTTTTTAAGGTGTTTTGCAGTAACTTCTATAGTTCAAATCGGCACTATAGCTGCGCTGGCAAGTGCACCACGGAGTGCCTCTAAAAGCTTGTATTCATTAAAAATCAGTGTATTTTGTCTTTTTGTAGCATAAATAACCTAGTTCCACTGAAACTACAGGTAGAATATGTTTCCAAAGATACATGCAAAATCGTCGTTTCAGACCGTGAAACGCTCAAATATGATGTAAAAACTGTTTCTCAAAACATGTCTCCAAATCACTTGAAAATGCATTTTCCAAGCGAATTACGTGTTTTTAAGGTGTTTTGCAGTAACTTCTATAGTTAAAATCGGCACTTTAGTTGCGCTGGCGAGTGCAACACGGAGTGCCTCCAAAAGCTTGTATCCACTAAAAATCAGTGTATTTTGTCTTATTGTAGCATAAATAACCAAGTGCTATCGAAACTACAGGTAGAATATGTTTCCTAAGTCTACATACAAAATCGTCGTTTCAGACCGTGAAACGTTCAAATATGATGTAAAAACTGTTTCTCAAAACACGTCTCCAAATCACCTGAAAATGCGTTTTCTAAACGAATTACGTGTTTTTAAGGTGTTTTGCAGTAACTTCTATAGTTCAAATCGGCACTCTAGCTGCGCTGGCGAGTGCACCACGGAGTGCCTCTAAAAGCTTTTATTCACTAAAAATCAGTGTATTTTGTATTATTGTAGCATAAATAACCTAGTTCCATCGAAACTACAGGTAGAATATGTTTCCAAAGATACATGCAAAATCGTCGTATCAGACCGTGAAACGTTCAAAAATGATGTAAAAACTGTTTCTCAAAACATTTCTCCAAATCACTTGAAAATACGTTTTCTAAGCGATGTACGTGTTTTTAAGGTGTTTTGCAGTAACTTCTATAGTTCAAATCGGCACTCTAGCTGCGCTGGCGAGTGCACCACGGTGTGCCTCCAAAAGGTTGTATTCACTAAAAAACAGTGTATTTTGTCTTATTGTACCCTAAATAACCAAGTGTTATCGAAACTACAGGTAGAATATCTTTCCTAAGTCTACATACAAAATCGTCGTTTCAGACCGTGAAACGCTCAAATAAGATGTAAAAACTGTTTCTCAAAACATGTCTCCAAATCACCTGAAAATGCGTTTTCTAAGCGTATTACGTGTTTCTAAGGTGTTTTGCAGTAACTTCTATAGTTCAAATCGGCACTCTAGTCGCGCTGGCGAGTGCACCACGGAGTGCCTCTAAAAGCTTGTATTCACTAAAAATCAGTGTATTTTGTTTTATTGTAGCATAAATAACCTAGTTACATCGAAACTACAGGTAGAATATTTTTCCAAAGATACATGCAAAATAGTCGTTTCAGACCGTGAAACGCTCAAATATGATGTAAAAACTGTTTCCCAAAACATGTCTCCAAATCACTTGAAAATGCGTTTTCTAAGCGAATTACGTGTTTTTAAGGTGTTTTGCAGTAACACCTATAGTTCAAATCGGCACTCTAGCTGCGCTGGCGAGTGCTCCACGGGGTGCCTCCAACAGCTTCTATTCACTAAAAATCAGTGTATTTTGTCTTATTGTAGCATAAATAACCTAGTTCCATCGAAACTACAGGTAGAATATGTTTCCAAAGATACATGCAAAATCGTCGTTTCAGATATGATGTAAATACTGTTTCTCAAAACATGTCTCCAAATCACTTGAAATTGCCTTTTCTAAGCGAACTACGTGTTTTCAAAGTGTTTTGCAGTAACTTCTATAGTTCAAATCGGCACTCTAGCTGCGCTGGCGAGTGCACCACGGAGTGCCTCTAAAAGCTTGTATTCACTAAAAACCAGTGTATTTTGTCTTATTGTACCCTAAATAACCAAGTGTTATCGAAACTACAGGTAGAATATCTTTCCTAAGTCTGCATACAAAATCGTCGTTTCAGACCGTGAAACGCTCAAATAAGATGTAAAAACTGTTTCTCAAAACATGTCTCCAAATCACCTGAAAATGCGTTTTCTAAGCGTATTACTTGTTTTTAAGGTGTTTTGCAGTAACTTCTTTAGTTCAAATCGGCACTCTAGCCGCGCTGGCGAGTGCACCACGGAGTGCCTCTAAAAGCTTGTATTCACTAAAAACCAGTGTATTTTGTTTTATTGTACCCTAAATAACCATGTGCTAACGAAGCTACAGGTAGTATATGTTTCCTAAGTCTACATACATAATCGTCGTTTCAGACCGTGAAACGCTCAAATATGATGTAAAAACTGTTTCTCAAAACATGTCTCCAAATCACTTGAAAATGCGTTTTCTAAGCGAATTACGTGTTTTAAGGTGTTTTGCAGTAACTTCTACATTTCAAATCGGCACTCTAGCTGCGGTGGCGAGTGCACCACGGAGTGCCTCCAAAAGCTTGTATTCACTAAAAATCAGTGTATTTTGTCTTATTGTATCATAAATAACCTAGTTCCATCGAATCTACAGGTAGAATATGTTTCCAAACATACATGCAAAATCGTCGTTTCAGACCGTGAAACGCTCAAATATGATGTAAAAACTGTTTCTCAAAACATGTCTTCAAATCACTTGAAAATGCGTTTAGGAGTTTTTAAGGTGTTTGCAGTAACTTCTATAGATGAAAACGACACTCTAGCTGCGCTGGCGAGTGCACCACGGAGTGCCTCCAAAACCTTGTATTCACTAAAAGTCAGTGTATTTTGTCTTATTGTAGCATAAATAACCTAGTTCCATCGAAACTTCAGGTAGAATATGTTTCCAAAGATACATGCAAAATCGTCGTATCAGACCGTGAAACGTTCAAAAATGATGTAAAAACTGTTTCTCAAAACATTTCTCCAAATCACTTGAAAATACGTTTTCTAAGCGATGTACGTGTTTTTAAGGTGTTTTGCAGTAACTTCTATAGTTCAAATCGACACTCTAGCTGCGCTGGCGAGTGCACCACGGAGAGCCTCCAAAAGGTTGTATTCACTAAAAATCAGTGTATTTTGTCTTATTGTACCCTAAAAAACCAAGTGCTATCGAAACTACAGGTACAATATGTATCCTAAGACTACATACAAAATCGTCGTTTCAGACCGTGAAACGCTCAAATATGATGTAAAAACTGTTTCTCAAAACATGTCTCCAATTCACTTGAAAATGCGTTTTCTAAGCGAATTACGTGTTTTTGAGGTGTTATGCTGTAACTTCTATAGTTCAAATCGGCACTCTAGCTGCGCTGGCGAGTGCACCACGGAGTGCCTCCAAAACCTTGTATTCACTAAAAATCAGTGTATTTTGTCTTATTGTAGCATAAATAACCTAGTTCATTCAAAACCTCAGGTAGAATATGTTTCCAAAGATACATGCAAAATCGTCGTATCAGACCGTAAAACTTTCAAATATGATGTAGAAACTGTTTCTCAAAACATTTCTCCAAGTCACTTGAAAATGCGTTTTCTAAGCGAATTACGTGTTTTTAAGGTGTTATGCTGTAACTTCTATAGTTCAAATCGGCACTCTAGCTGCGCTGGCGAGTGCACCACGGAGTTTTGTCTTATTGTAGCATAAATAACCTAGTTCATTTGAAACCTCAGGTAGAATATGTTTCCAAAGATACATGCAAAATCGTCGTATCAGACAGTAAAACTTTCAAATATGATGTAAAAACTGTTTCTCAAAACATGTCTTCAAATCACTTGAAAATGCGTTTTCTAAGCGAATTACGTGTTTTTAAGGTGTTATGCTGTTACTTCTATAGTTCAAATCGGCACTCTAGCTGCGCTGGCGAGTGCACCACGGAGTGCCTCCAAAACCTTGTATTCACTAAAAAACAGTGTATTTTGTCTTATTGTACCCTAAATAACCAAGTGCTATCGAAACGACAGGTAGAATATGTTTCCTTAGTCTACATACAAAATTGTCGTTTCAGACCGTGAAACGCTCAAATATGATGTAAAAACTGTTTCTCAGAACATGTCTCCAAATCACTTGAAAATGCGTTTTTTAAGCGAATTAAGTGTTTTTAAGGTGTTTTGCAGTAACTTCTATAGTTCAAATCGGCACTATAGCTGCGCTGGCAAGTGCACCACGGAGTGCCTCCAAAAGCTTGTATTCATTAAAAATCAGTGTATTTTGTCTTTTTGTAGCATAAATAACCTAGTTCCACTGAAACTACAGGTAGAATATGTTTCCAAAGATACATGCAAAATCGTCGTTTCAGACCGTGAAACGCTCAAATATGATGTAAAAACTGTTTCTCAAAACATGTCTCCAAATCACTTGAAAATGCATTTTCCAAGCGAATTACGTGTTTTTAAGGTGTTTTGCAGTAACTTCTATAGTTCAAATCGGCACTCTAGCTGCGCTGGCGAGTGCACCACGGAGTGCCTCCAAAAGCTTGTATCCACTAAAAATCAGTGTATTTTGTCTTATTGTTGCATGAAAACCTAGTTCCATCAAAACTACGGGTAGAATATGTTCCCAAAGATACATGCAAAATCGTCGGACCGTGAAACGCTCAAATATGATGTAAAAACTGTTTCTCAAAACATGTCTCCAAATCACTTGAAAATGCGTTTTCTAAGCGAATTAAGTGTTTTTAAGGTGTTTTGCAGTAACTTCTATAGTTCAAATCGGCACTATAGCTGCGCTGGCAAGTGCACCACGGAGTGCCTCTAAAAGCTTGTATTCATTAAAAATCAGTGTATTTTGTCTTTTTGTAGCATAAATAACCTAGTTCCACTGAAACTACAGGTAGAATATGTTTCCAAAGATACATGCAAAATCGTCGTTTCAGACCGTGAAACGCTCAAATATGATGTAAAAACTGTTTCTCAAAACATGTCTCCAAATCACTTGAAAATGCATTTTCCAAGCGAATTACGTGTTTTTAAGGTGTTTTGCAGTAACTTCTATAGTTAAAATCGGCACTCTAGTTGCGCTGGCGAGTGCACCACGGAGTGCCTCCAAAAGCTTGTATCCACTAAAAATCAATGTATTTTGTCTTATTGTAGCATAAATAACCAAGTGCTATCGAAACTACAGGTAGAATATGTTTCCTAAGTCTACATACAAAATCGTCGTTTCAGACCGTGAAACGTTCAAATATGATGTAAAAACTGTTTCTCAAAACACGTCTCCAAATCACCTGAAAATGCGTTTTCTAAACGAATTACGTGTTTTTAAGGTGTTTTGCAGTAACTTCTATAGTTCAAATCGGCACTCTAGCTGCGCTGGCGAGTGCACCACGGAGTGCCTCTAAAAGCTTTTATTCAATAAAAATCAGTGTATTTTGTCTTATTGTAGCATAAATAACCTAGTTCCATCGAAACTACAGGTAGAATATGTTTCCAAAGATACATTCAAAATCGTCGTTTCAGACCGTGAAACGCTCAAATATGATGTAAAAACTGTTTCTCAAAACATGTCTCCAAATCACTTGAAAATGCGCTTCCCAAGCGAATTACGTGTTTTTAAGGTGTTTTGCAGTAACTACTATAGTTCAAATCGGCACTCTAGTTGCGCTGGCGAGTGCAACATGGAGTGCCTCCAAAAGCTTGTATTCACTAAAAATCAGCGTATTTTGTCTTATTGTAGCATAAATAACCTAGTTCCATCGAAACTACAAGTAGAATATGTTTCCAAAGATACATGCAAAATTGTCGTTTCAGACCGTGAAACGCTCGAATATGATATAAAACAAGTTTCTCAAAACATGTCTCCAAATCACTTGAAAATGCATTTTCTAAGCGAATTACATGTTTTTAAGGTGTTTTGCAGTAACTTCTATAGTTCAAATAGGCACTCTAGCTGCGCTGACGAGTGCACCACGGAGTGCCTCTAAAAGATTGTATTTATTAAAAATCAGTGTATTTTGTCTTATTGTAGCATAAATAACCTAGTTCCATTGAAACTACAGGCAGAATATGTTTCCAAAGATACATGCAAAATCGTCGTTTCAGACCGTGAAATGCTCAAATATGATGTAAAAACAGTTTCGCAAAACATGTCTCCACATCACTTGAAAAAGCATTTTCTAAACGAATTACGTGTTTTTAAGGTGATTTGCAGTAACTTCTATAGTTCAAATCGGCACTCTAGCTGCGCTGGCGAGTGCACCACGGAGTGCCTCCAAAAGCTTGTATCCACTAAAAATCAGTGTATTCTGTCTTATTGTTGCATGAAAACCTAGTTCCATCGAAACTACGGGTAGAATATGTTCCCAAAGATACATGCAAAATCGTCGGACCGTGAAACGCTCAAATATGATGTAAAAACTGTTTCTCAAAACATGTCTCCAAATCACTTGAAAATGCATTTTCTATGTGAATTACGTGTTTTTAAGGTGTTTTGCAGTAATTTCTATAGTTCAAATCGGCACTCTAGCTGCGCTGGCGAGTACACCACGGAGTGCCTCCAAAAGGTTGTATTCACTAAAAAACAGTGTATTTTGTCTTATTGTACCCTAAATAACCAAGTGCTATCGAAACTACAGGTAGAATATGTTTCCTAAGTCTACATACAAAATTGTCGTTTCAGACCGTGAAACGCTCAAATATGATGTAAAAACTGTTTCTCAAAACATGTCTCCAAATCACTTGAAAATGCGTTTTCTTAGCCAATTACGTAGTTTAAGGTGTTTTGCAGTAACTTCTATAGTTCAAATCGGCACTCTAGATGCGCTGGCGAGTGCACCACGGAGTGCTTCCAAAACCTTGTATTCACTAAAAATCATTGTATTTTGTCATATTGTATCCTAAACAACAAAATTCCATCGAAAGTACTAGTAGAATATGTGTCTTAATGCTACACACAAATCGTTCGTTTCAGACCGTTAAACGCTCAAATATGAAGTAAAAACTGTTTCTCAAAACATGTCTCCAAATCACTTGAAAATGCGTTTTCTAAGCGAATTACGTGTTTTTAAGGTGTTTTGCAGTAACTTCTATAGTTCAAATCGGCACTCTAGCTGCACTAGCGAGTGCACCACGGAGTGCCTCCAAAAGGTTGTATTCACTAAAAAACAGTGTTTTTTGTCTTATTGAACCCTAAATAACCAAGTGCTATAGAAACTACAGGTAGAATATGTTTTCTAAGTCTACATACAAAATCGTCGTTTCAGACCGTGAAACGCTCAAATATGATGTAAAAACTGTTTCTCAAAACACGTCTCCAAATCACTTGAAAATGCATTTTCCAAGCGATTTACGTGTTTTTAGGGTGTTTTGCAGTAACTTCTATAGTTCAAATCGGCACTCTAGCTGCGCCGGCGAGTGCACCACGGAGTGCCTCCAAAAGCTTGTATCCACTAAAAATCAGTGTATTTTAACTTATTGTAGCATAAATAACCTAGTTCCATCAAAACTACGGGTAGAATATGTTCCCAAAGATACATGCAAAATCGTCGTATCAGACCGTGAAAAGTTCAAATATGATGTAAAAACTGTTCCTCAAAACATGTCTCCAAATCACTTGAAAATGCGTTTTCTAAGCGAATTACGTGTTTTTAAAATGTTTTGCAGTAGCTTCTATAGTTCAAATCGGCACTCTAATTGCGCTGGCGAGTGCACCACGGAGTGCCACCAAAAGATTGTATTCACTAAAAAAAACAGTGTATTTTGTCTTATTGTAGCATAAATAACTTAGTTCCATCGAAACTACAGGTAGAATATGTTTCCTAAGTCTACATACAAAATCGTCGTTTCAGACCGTGAAACGCTCAAATATGATGTAAAAACTGTTTCTCAATACATGTCTCAAAATCACCTGAAAATGCGTTTTCTAAGCGAATTACGTGTTTTTAAGGTGTTTTGCAGTAACTTCTATAGTTCAAATCGGCACTCTAGTTGCGCTGGCGAGTGCACCACGGAGTGCCTCCAAAAGGTTGTATTCACTAAAAAACAGTATATTTTGTCTTATTGTACCCTAGATAACCAAGTGCTATCGAAACTATAGGTAGAATATGTTTCCTAAGTCTACATACAAAATCGTCGTTTCAGACCGTGAAACGCTCAAATATGATGTAAAAACTGTTTCTATAACACTACTATGGAATTCATGCATTCTATAACTGGAAACTGTTACAGAATGAGGACATTCTGTCATACTGTTACGGAATAATATTCCGTAATAGGCAGTCACATACCACTTATTTTTTAATTCACCCATTTAAAATACATGGGAAACGCAATTGTTTTCAAAATCAAGACAGCTTTGCTTGGCGCTTTGTTTCTTTTATTTTGTCACCTCAACTGCCGTAACTGTCAAATTATAAAAGAAATGATTACAAAATATAATTATACGCCTTGTATTACGCGTTTTAAGCTTTTACATCGTAAGTTAAATAAAAATTATTGCTTTTATAACGTACCAATAATATTTTATTATTTTTTGCAAAAATGTCAAGCGATGAGCAAAATATATTTTTTAAATAGTGTTAGAGAAAGTATAGTCTAAAACTCGTATGGAATAGTATTTCCGCCACTCGCGAAACCGTAGACCTCGCCTACGGCTCGGCCTACAAACTTTTCGCTCGCGCGGAATTTATATCTATTCCATACTAGTTATAGAATATACTATTCTCAAAACATGTCTCCAAATCACTTGAAAATGCGTTTTCTAAGCGAATTACATGTTTTTAAGGTGTTTTGCAGTAACTTCTATAGTTCAAATCGGCACTCTAGCTGCGCTGGCGAGTGCACCACGAAGTGCCTCTAAAGGTTGTATTCACTAAAAAACATTGTATTTTGTCATATTGTATCCTAAATAACCAAGTGCTAACGAAGCTACAGGTAGAATATGTTTCCTAAGTCTACATACAAAATCGTCGTTTCAGACCGTGAAACGTTCAAATATGATGTAAAAACTGTTTCTCAAAACATGTCTCCAAATCACTTGAAAATGCGTTTTCTTAGCGAATTACGTGTTTTTAAGGTGTTTTGCAGTAACTTCTATAGTTCAAATCGGCACTCTAGCTGCGCTGGCGAGTGCACCACGGAGTGCCTCCAAAAGCTTGTATTCACTAAAAATCGGTGTATTTTGTCTTATTGTAGCATAAATGACCTAGTTCCATCGAAACTACAGGCAGAATATGTTTCCAAAGATACATGTAAAATCGCCGTTTCAGACCGTGAAACGCTCAAATATAATGTAAAAACTGTTTCTCCAAACATGCCTCCAAATCAATTGAAAATGCGTTTTCTAAGAGAATTACGTGTTTTTAAGGTGTTTTGCAGTAACTTCTATCGTTCAAATCGGCACTCTAGCTGCGCTGGTGAGTACACCACGGAGTGCCTCCAAAAGGTTGTATTCACTAAAAATCGGTGTATTTTGTCTTATTGTAGCATAAATAACCTAGTTCCATCGAAACTACAGATAGAATATGTTTCCAAAGATACATGCAAAATCGTCGTTTCAGACCGTGAAACGCTCAAATATGATGTAAAACCTGTTTCTCCAAACATGCCTCCAAATCACTTGAAAATGCGTTTTCTAAGAGAATTACGTGTTTTTAAGGTGTTTTGCAGTAACTTCTAACGTTCAAATCGGCACTCTAGCTGCGCTGGCGAGTACACCACGGAGTGCCTCCAAAAGGTTGTATTCAATAAAATTCAGTGTATTTTGTCTTATTGCAGAATAAATAACCTAGTTCCTTCGAAACTTCAGGTAGAATATGTTTCCAAAGATACATGCAAAATCGTCGTATCAGACCGTAAAACGTTCAAATATGATGTAAAAACTGTTTCTCAAAATATTTCTCCAAATCACTTGAAAATGCGTTTTCTAAGCGAATTAAATGTATTTAAGGTGTTTTGCTGTAACTTCTATAGTTCAAATCGGCACTCTAGCTGCGCTGGCGAGTGCACCACGGAGTGCCTCCAAAACCTTGTATTCACTTAAAATCAGTGTATTTTGTCTTATTGTACCATAAATAACCTAGTTCCATCGAAACTACAAGTAGAATATGTTTCCAAAGATACATGCAAAATCGTCGTTTCAGACCGTGAAACGCTCAAATATGATGTAAAAACTGTTTCTCAAAACATGTCTCCTAATCACTTGAAAATGCGTTTTCTAAGCGATTGAAGTGTTTTTAAGGTGTTTTGCAGTAACTTCTATAGTTCAAATCGGCACTCTAGCTGCGCTGGCGAGTGCCCCACGGAGTGCCTCCAAAACCTTGTATTCACTAAAAATCAGTGTATTTTGTCTTATTGTAGCATAAATAACCTAGTTCATTCGAAACCTCAGGTAGAATATGTTTCCAAAGATACATGCAAATTCGTCGTATCAGACCGTAAAACTTTCAAATATGATGTAAAAACTGTTTCTCAAAACATTTCTCCAAGTCACTTGAAAATGCGTTTTCTAAGCGAATTACGTGTTTTTAAGGTGTTATGCTGTAACTTCTATAGTTCAAATCGGCACTCTAGCTGCGCTGGCGAGTGCACCACGGAGTTTTGTCTTATTGTAGCATAAATAACCTAGTTTATTCGAAACCTCAGGTAGAACATGTTTCCAAAGATACATGCAAAACCGTCGTATCAGACCGTAAAACTTTCAAATACGATGTATAAAGTGTTTCTCAAAACATTTCTCCAAAACACTTGAAAATGCGTTTTCTAAGCGAATTACGTGTTTCTAATGTGTTTTGCAGTAACTTCTATAGTTCAAATCGGCACTCTAGCTGCGCAGGCGAGTGCACCACGGAGTGCCTCCAAAAGGTTGTATTCACTAAAAAACAGTGTATTTTGTCTTATTGTACCCTAAATAACCAAGTGCTATCGAAACTACAGGTAGAATATGTTTCCTAAGTCTACATACAAAATTGTCATTTCAGACCGTAAAACGCTCAAATATGATGTAAAAACTGTTTTAAAACATGTCACCAAACCTATAAAAAATGCGTTTTCTAAGCGAATGAAGTGTTTTTAAGGTGTTTTGCTGTAACTTCTATAGTTCATATCGGCACTCTAGCTGCGCTGGCGAGTGCACCACGGAGTGCCTCCAAAACCTTGTATTCACTAAAAATCAGTGTATTTTGTCTTACTGTACCATAAATAACCTAGTTCCATCGAAACTACAGGTAGAATATGTTTCCAAAGATACATGCAAAATCATCGGACCGTGAAACGTTCAAATATGATGTAAAAACTGTTTCTCAAAACATGTCTCCAAATCACTTGAAAATGCGTTTTCTAAGCGAAATACGTGTTTTTAAGGTGTTTTGCAGTAATTTCTATAGTTCAAATCGGCACTCTAGCTGAGCTGGCAAGTGCACCACGGAGTGCCTCCAAAAGCTTGTATTCATTAAAAATCAGTGTATTTTGTCTTTTTGTAGCATAAATAACCTAGTTCCACTGAAACTACAGGTAGAATATGTTTCCAAAGATACATGCAAAATCGTCGTTTCAGACCGTGAAACGCTCAAATATGATGTAAAAACTGTTTCTCAAAACATGTCTCCAAATCACTTGAAAATGCATTTTCCAAGCGAATTACGTGTTTTTAAGGTGTTTTGCAGTAACTTCTATAGTTCAAATCGGCACTCTAGCTGCGCTGGCGAGTGCACCACGGAGTGACTCCAAAAGCTTTTATTCACTAAAAATTAGTGTATTTTGTCTTATTGTAGCATAAATAACCTAGTTCCATCGAAACTACAGGTAGAATATGTTTCCAAAGATACATGCAAAATCGTCGTTTCAGACCGTGAAACGCTCAAATATGATGTAAAAACTGTTTCTCAAAACATGTCTCCAAATCACTTGAAAATGCGCTTCCTAAGCGAATTACGTGTTTTTAAGGTGTTTTGCAGTAGCTACTATAGTTCAAATCGGCACTCTAGTTGCGCTGGCGAGTGCAACACGGAGTGCCTCCAAAAGCTTGTATTCACTAAAAATCAGCGTATTTTGTCTTATTGTAGCATAAATAACCTAGTTCCATCGAAACTACAAGTAGAATATGTTTCCAAAGATACATGCAAAATCGTCGTTTCAGACCGTAAAACACTCGAATATGATGTAAAAACAGTTTCTCAAAACATGTCTCCAAATCACTTGAAAATGCATTTTCTAAGCGAATTACATGTTTTTAAGGTGATTTGCAGTAACTTCTATAGTTCAAATTGGCACTCTAGCTGCGCTGGCGAGTGCACCACGGAGTGCCTCCTAAAGCTTGTATCCACTAAAAATCAGCGTATTTTGTCTTATTGTAGCATAAATAACCTAGTTCCATCGAAACTACGGGTAGAATATGTTCCCAAAGATACATGCAAAATCGTCGGACCGTGAAACGCTCAAATATGATGTAAAAACAGTTTCTCAAAACATGTCTCCAAATCACTTGAAAATGCATTTTCTAAGCGAATTACGTGTTTTTAAGGTGTTTTGCAGTAACTTCTATAGTTAAAATCGGCACTCTAGCTGCGCTGGCGAGTTCACCACGGAGTGCCTCCAAAAGGTTGTATTCACTAAAAAACAGTGTATTTTTTCTTATTGTACCCTAAATAAACAAGTGCTATCGAAACTACAGGTAGAATATGTTTCCTAAGTCTACATACAAAATTGTCGTTTCAGACCGTGAAACGGTCAAATATGATGTAAAAACTGTTTCTCAAAACATGTCTCCAAATCACTTGAAAATGCGTTTTCTTAGCCAATTACGTATTTTAAGGTGTTTTGCAGTAACTTCTATAGTTCAAATCGGCACTCTAGATGCGCTGGAGAGTACACCACGGAGTGCTTCCAAAACCTTGTATTCTCTAAAATTCATTGTATTTTGTCATATTGTATCCTAAACAACAAAATTCCATCGAAAGTACTAGTAGAATATGTGTCTAAATGCTACACACAAATCGTTCGTTTCAGACCGTTAAACGCTCAAATATGAAGTAAAAACTGTTTCTCAAAACATGTCTCCAAATCACTTGAAAATGCGTTTTCTAAGCGAATTACGTGTTTTTAAGGTGTTTTGCAGTAACTTCTATAGTTCAAATCGGCACTCTAGCTGCGCTGGCGAGTGCACCACGGAGTGCCTCCAAAAGCTTCTATTTACTAAAAATCAGTGTATTTTGTCTTATTGTAGCATAAATAACCTAGTTCCATCGAAACTACAGGTAGAATATATTTCCAAAGATACATGCAAAATCGTCGTTTTAGACCGTGAAACGCTCAAATATGGTGTAAAAACTGTTTCTCAAAACATGTCTCCAAATCACTTAAAAATGCGTTTTCTAAGCGAATTACGTGTTTTTAAGGTGTTTTGCAGTAACTTCTATAGTTCAAATCGGCACTCTAGCTGCGCTGGCGAGTGCACCACGGAGTGCCTCCAATAGCTTCTATTCACTAAAAATCAGTGTATTTTGTCTTATTGTAGCATAAATAACCTAGTTCCATCGAAACTACAGAGAATATGTTTCCAAAGATACATGCAAACTCGTCGTTTCAGACCGTGAAACGCTCAAATATGATGAAAAAAGTGTTTCTCAAAACATGTCTCCAAATCACTTTAAAATGCGTTCTCTAAGCGAATTACGTGTTTTTAAGGTGTTTTGCAGTAACTTCTATAGTTCAAATCGGCACTCTAGCTGCGCTGGCGAGTGCACCACGAAGTGCCTCTATAGGTTGTATTCACTAAAAAACATTGTATTTTGTCATATTGTATCCTAAATAACCAAGTGCTAACGAAGCTACAGGTAGAATATGTTTCCTAAGTCTACATGCAAAATCGTTGTTTCAGACCGTGAAACGTTCAGATATGATGTAAAAACTGTTTCTCAAAACATGTCTCCCAATCACCTGAAAATGCGTTTTCTAAACGAATTACGTGTTTTTAAGGTGTTTTGCAGTAACTTCTTATGTTCAAATCGGCACTCTAGCTGCGCTGGCGAGTGCACCACGGAGTGCCTCCAATAGCTTCTATTCACTAAAAATCAGTGTATTTTGTCTTATTGTAGCATAAATAACCTAGTTCCATCGAAACTACAAGTAGAATATGTTTCCAAAGATACATGCAAAATCGTCGTTTCAGACCGTGAAACGCTCGAATATGATGTAAAAACAGTTTCTCAAAACATGTCTCCAAATCACTTGAAAATGCATTTTCTAAGCGAATTAAATGTTTTTAAGGTGATTTGCGGTAACTTCTATAGTTCAAATCGGCACTCTAGCTGCGCTGGCGAGTGCACCACGGAGTGCCTCCTAAAGCTTGTATCCACTAAAAATCAGTGTATTTTGTCTTATTGTAGCATAAATAACCTAGTTCCATCGAAACTACGGGTAGAATATGTTCCCAAAGATACATGCAAAATCGTCGGACCGTGAAACGCTCAAATATGATGTAAAAACAGTTTCTCAAAACATGTCTCCAAATCACTTGAAAATGCATTTTCTAAGCGAATTACGTGTTTTTAAGGTGTTTTGCAGTAACTACTATAGTTCAAATCGGCACTCTAGTTGCGCTGGCGAGTGCAACACGGAGTGCCTCCAAAACCTTGTATTCACTAAAAATCAGTGTATTTTGTCTTACTGTACCATAAATAACCTAGTTCCATCGAAACTACAGGTAGAATATGTTTCCAAAGATACATGCAAAATCATCGGACCGTGAAACGTTCAAATATGATGTAAAAACTGTTTCTCAAAACATGTCTCCAAATCACTTGAAAATGCGTTTTCTAAGCGAATTACGTGTTTTTAAGGTGTTTTGCAGTAATTTCTATAGTTCAAATCGGCACTCTAGCTGAGCTGGCAAGTGCACCACGGAGTGCCTCCAAAAGCTTGTATTCATTAAAAATCAGTGTATTTTGTCTTATTGTAGCCTAAATAACCTAGTTCCATCGAAACTACAAGTAGAATATGTTTCCAAAGATACATGCAAAATCGTCGTTTCAGACCGTGAAACGCTCAAATATGATGTAAAATCTGTTTCTCAAAACATGTCTCCTAATCACTTGAAAATGCGTTTTCTAAGCGAATTAAGTGTTTTTAAGGTGTTTTGCAGTAACTTCTATAGTTCAAGTCGGCACTCTAGCTGCGCTGGCGAGTGCACCACGGAGTGACTCCAAAAGATGGTATTCAATAAAAAAACAGTGTTTTGTGTCTTATTGTGCCCTAAATAACCAAGTGTTATCAAAACTACAGGTAGAATATCTTTCCTAAGTCTACATACAAAATCGTCGTTTCAGACAGTGAAACGCTCAAATATGATGTAAAAACTGTTTCTCAAAACATGTCTCCAAATCACTTGAAACTGAGTTTTCTAAGCGAATTACGTGTTTTTAAGGTGTTTTGCAGTAACTTCTATAGTTTAAATCGGCACTCCAGCTGCGCTGGCGAGTGCACCACGGAGTGCCTCCAAAAGGTTGTATTCACTAAAAAACAGTGTATTTTGCCTTATTGTACCCTAAATAACCAAGTGCTATCGAAACTACAGGTAGAATATGTTTCCTAAGTCTGCATACAAAATCGTCGTTTCAGACCGTGAAACGCTGAAATATGATGTAAAAACTGTTTCTCAAAACATGTCTCCGAATCGCTTGAATATGCGCTGTCTAAGCGAATTACGTGTTTTTAAGGTGTTTTGCAGTAACTACTATAGTTCAAATCGGCACTCCAGCTGCGCTGGCGAGTGCACCACGGAGTGCCTCCAAAAGTTTGTCTTCACTAAAAATCAGTGTATTTTGTCTTATTGTAGCATAAATAACCTAGTTTCATCGAAACTACATGTAGAATATGTTTCCAAATATATATGCAAACTCGTAGTTTCAGACCGTGAAACGCTCAAATATGATGAAAAAACATTTTCTCAAAACATGTCTCCAACTCACTTGAAAATGCGTTTTCTAAGCAAATTACGTGTTTTTAAGGTGTTTTGCAGTAACTTCTACAGTTCAAATCGGCACTCTAGCTGCGCTGGCGGGTGCACCACGGAGTGCACCCAAAAGCCTGTATTCACTAAAAATCAGTGTATTTTGTCTTATTGTAGCATAAATAACCTAGTTCCATTGAAACTACTGATAGAATATGTTTCCAAAGATACATGCAAAATCGTCGTTTCAGACCGTAAAACGCTCAAATATGATATAAAAACTGTTTCTCAAAACACGTCTCCAAATCACTTAAAAATGCGTTTTCTAAGCGAATTATGTGTTTTTAAGGTGTTTTGCAGTAACTTCTATAGTTCAAATCGGCACTCTAGCTGCGCTGGCGAGTGCACCACGGAGTGCCTCCAAAAGCTTGTATTCACTAAAAATCGGTGTATTTTGTCTTATTGTAGCATAAATAACCTAGTTCCATCGAAACTACAGGTAGACTATGTTTCCAAAGATACATGCAAAATCGTCATTTCAAACCGTGAAACGCTCAAATATGATGTAAAAACTGTTACTCAAAACATGTCTCTAAATCACTTGAAAATGTGTTTTCTAAGCGAATTACGTGCTTTTAAGGTGTTTTGAAGTAACTTCTATAGTTCAAATCGGCACCAAAGCTACGCTGGCGGGTGCACCACGGAGTGCCTCCAAAAGCTTGTATTCATTAAAAATTAGTGTATTTTGTCTTATTGTAGCATAAATAACCTAACTTCATTGAAACTACTGGTAGAATATGTTTCCAAAGATACATGCAAAATCGTCGTTTCAGACCGTGAAACGCTCAAATATGATGTAAAAACTGTTTCTCAAAACATTTCTCCAAATCACTTGAAAATGCGTTTTCTAAGCGAATTACGTGTTTTAAAGGTGTTTTGAAGTAACTTCTATAGTTCAAATCGGCACCCAAGCTACGCTGGCGGGTGCACCACGGAGTGCCTCCAAATGCTTGTATTCACTAAAAATCAGTGTATTTTGTCTTATTGTAGCATAAATAACCTAGTTCAATCGAAACTACAGGTAGAATATGTTTCCAAAGATACATGCAAAATCGTCGTTTCAGACCGTGAAACGCTCAAATATGAAGTAAAAACTGTTTCTCAAAACATGTCACCAAATCACTTGAAAATGCGTTTTCTAAGCGAATTACGTGTTTTTACGGTGTTTTGCAGTAACTTCTATAGTTCAAATCGGCACTCTAGCAGCGCTGGCGAGTGCACCACGGAGTGCCTCCAAAAGGTTGTATTCACTAAAAACCAGTGTATTTTGTCTTATTGTACACTAAATAACCAAGTGCTATCGAAACTACGGGTAGAATATGTTCCCAAAGATACATGCAAAATCGTCGTTTCAGACCGTGAAACGCTCAAATATGATGTAAAACTGTTTCTCATACATGTCACCAAATCACTTGAAAATGCGTTTTCTAAGCGAATTACGTGTTTTTAATGTCTTTTGAAGTAACTTCTATAGTTCAAATCGGCACCCTAGCTGCGCTGGCGAGTGCACCACGGAGTGCCTCCAAAATGTTGTATTCATTAAAAATCAGTGTATTTTGTCTTATTGTATCATAAATAACATAGGTCCATTGAAACTACAGGTAGAATATGTTTCCAAAGATACAAGCAAAATTGTCGTTTCAGACCGTGAAACGCTCAAATATGATGTAAAAACTGTTTCTCAAAACATGTCTCCAAATCACTTAAAAATGCATTTTCTTAGCGAATTATGTGTTTTTAAGGTGATTTGCAGTAACTTCTATAGTTCAAACCGGCACTCTAGCTACGCTGGCGGGTGCACCACGGAGTGCCTCCAAATGCTTGTATTCACTAAAAATCATTGTATTTTGTCTTATTGTAGCATAAATAACCTAGTTCCATCGAAACTACAGGTAGAATATGTTTCCAAAGATACATGCAAAATCGTCGTTTTAGACCAGTGGTTCCCAACCAGTGGTCCGCGGACCACCAGTGGTCCGCAAGAGCTATAAATATGGTCCGTGAAAGATTTCAAACTTTTATTCGTTTTAAATTATATGTTACGCGGTGGTGTAGCATCGGTACGAGTGCTTGCTACGTATGGTAAAGGAACAATGCACCTTACTCCCCCCACCCCTCTCTCACTCGCTTTTCTATGCTTTACGCGCAGCTTTTTTGTCACGAGTGCTGAGGTCTCAGTAAACGCGCCCAGTGATTCGACTGTTGGTGCGTTCGGGTATAGCAATCTTTTTGCTCTAAATGCACTTTGTGTGTTCGGATATTCCATTTGAAGTAAAAAGTACTTTTGTAAAAGCGATCGGGTATTTCGGAGTAGATCAAAAAGGACTCGCTCCATAAGTCCCACCTCTAAACGAGGGAACGCCAGGGCAGACATGAGCAATGTGAATTTTGTCTTGTTTTACATGACATTCGCTGATGCTGAAGCTCAGATCACGGCTTCAGATATCATTAATTTTGTGTGCAAAATGGATAATAATATTAAAAAATCTGATGTGGCCAGCACATTACCTTCCGTCAGTTCTATGTATTTTGTATAAATGTCATACTGAAAGTTCCTTGCAAAAGATTATATTTCCTGTACATTACCTTAAGGCAGTTGTATGTATTTTATACAAATTCCATACAGAAAGTTTCTAACAAAAGATCTTATATTTCCAGTATAATTATAACATAAACATACTGTCAACTGCACTTGACACTGACACCTTTCAATCAGAATTTTCTTAATGTAGCAGCTGTTTCCAGAGTTATAGCAAAGCTGACTAATATATATGATATTTAATTTATTTATAATTTTTTTAACTCTATGTCCATTTAATATGAAGTATAAAATGCATTCAAATTGTATAGAGAATAAATAATTCTTTAATATTTATAATAACATCAAATGTGAAAAAATGATATTTAACATCGTTTTTTCAAGAAAAACTGTTAAAATCTTCAAATGAGGGTACTTCCGGTTGACCAATTATAACCAAAATCTAATCAGCTCTTCACATGGATGTAACGAAGAGGAATACGAAAGAATTGTAATTTTTGGAATTGTAGTATTAGAGTTATCGCATTAGAAAATTTTGTCACACACAGACACACACACACACACACACACACACACACACACACACACACACACACACACACACATACATACACACACACATACAGACATCATCGTAAAAATAGTAAAATCGTATTCTAGGGGCCCTAAAACATGCTTATTCATCAAAAACTCACCACCGAATTTTTTGACCAGACAATACCTTCCTTACCTAAAGGTGACGGAAGGTAAAAAGAAACACATATGTATTTTACAAATATTTAAGTTATTTTAAAAGATAACGGTTATAAATCTAACTGTCAAATGAACGGATTGTTCGAGCATTCGTTCTGGTATTCTTGTTTATTCCAGAGCGGCAGAGCACTCCGATGTCACGTGACAAAAATCTATTCCAACTCCTTTCGTACACAGTGCGTATAAGCCGAACGCACCATGTATAATAGTATGCGTGTAGCTTTGAATAATAATATTAGTCCCAGGATTACTGAACTTATAGAGAAGATGCAAGCTCAAAAATCACATTAATGCAAATCGAATTTAATTTTTTGCTAAAAATGTTATGTTTTCTATTACAATTTTATTACAATGCATGTTACTTTTCAGTTTAATACTTATGTTAACATTTTTGAATAAAGTTTCTTTTTTGTTAAATGTTGTCTTCTATTACAATTCTTTTACAATGCATGTTACTTTTGAGTTTAATAAATACTTACGTTAAAAGTTTTGAATAAAGTTTATTTTTAAATTGACTCAGTTTATTTTTCATTAAGCTTGTGGTCCCTGGTAAGACCAAAGAAATCAAAGTGGTCCCTGACCAAAAAAAGGTTGGGAACCACTGTTTTAGACCGTGAAACGCTCAAATATGATGTAAAAACTGTTTCTCAAAACATGTATCCAAATCACTTGCAAATGCGTTTTCTAAGCGTATTACGTGTTTTTAAGGTGTTTTGCAGTAACGTCTATAGTTCAAATCGGCACTTTAGCTGCGCTGGCGAGTGCACCACGGAGTGCCTCCAAAAGCTTGTATTCATTAAAAATCAGTGTATTTTGTCTTTTTGTAGCATAAATAACCTAGTTCCATTGTAACTACAGGTAGAATATGTTTCCAATGATACATGCAAAATCGTCGTATCAGACCGTGAAACCTTCAAATATGATGTAAAAACTGTTTCTCAAAACATGTCTCCAAATCACTTGAAAATGCGTTTTCTAAGCGAATTAAGTGTTTTTATAGTGTTTTGCAGTAACTTCTATACTTCAAATCGGCACTCTTGCTGCGCTGGCGAGTACACCACGGAGTGCCTCTAAAAGGTTGTATTCACTAAAAATCAGTGTATTTTGTCTTATTGTACCATAAATAACCAAGTGCTAACGAAGCTACAGGTAGAATATGTTTCCTACGTCTACATACAAAATCGTCGTTTCAGACCGTGAAATGCTCAAATATGATGGAAAAACTGTTTCTCAAAACATGTCTCCAAATCACTTGAAAATGCGTCTTCTAAGCGAATTACGTGTTTTTAAGGTGTTTTGCAGTATTTTCTATAGTTCAAATCGGCACTCTAGCTGCGCTGGCGAGTGCACCACGGAGTGCCTCCAGAAGCTTATATTCTCTAAAAATTAGTGTATTTTGTCTTATTGTAGCATAAATAACCTAGTTCCTTCGAAACTTCAGGTAGAATATGTTTCCAAAGATACATGCAAAATCGTCGTATCCCGTAAAACGATCAAATATGAAAGGTGTTTTGCAGTAACTTCTATAGTTCAAATCGGCATTCTAGCTGCGCTGGCGAGTGCACCACGGAGTGCCTCCAAAAGCTTCTATTCATTAAAAATCAGTATATTTTGTCTTATTGTAGCATAAATAACCTAGTTCCATCGAAACTACAGGTAGAAAATGTTTCCAAAGATACATGCAAAATCGTCGTTTTAGACCGTGAAACGCTCAAATATGATGTAAAAACTGTTTCTCAAAACATGTATCCAAATCACTTGCAAATGCGTTTTCTAAGCGAATTACGTGTTTTAAGGTGTTTTGCAGTAAATTCTATAGTTCAAATCGGCACTCTAGCTGCGCTGGCGAGTGCACCGCGGAGTGCATCCAAAACCTTGTATTCACTAAAAATCATTGTATTTTGTCATATTGTATCCTAAACAACAAAATTCCATCGAAAGTACTAGTAGAATATGTGTCTAAATGCTACACACAAATCGTTCGTTTCAGACCGTGAAACGCTCAAATATGAAGTAAAAACTGTTTCTCAAAACATGTCTCCAAATTACTTGAAAATGCGTTTTCTAAGCAAATTACGTACTTTTAAGGTGTTTTGCAGTAACTTCTACAGTTCAAATCGGCACTCTAGCTGCGCTGGCGAGTATACCACGGCGTGCTTTAAAAAGCTTGAATTCACTAAAAATCAGTGTATTTTGTCTTATTGTTCAATCGAAACTACAGGTAGAATATATTTCCAAAGATACATGCAAAATCATCGTGTCAGACCGTGAAACGCTCAAGTACGATGTAAAAACTTTTTCTCAAAACATGTCTCCAAATCACTTGAAAATGCGTTTTCTAAGCAAACTACGTGTTTTTAAGGTGTTTTGCAGTAACTTTTATAGTTCAAATCGGCACTCTAGCTGCGCTGGCGAGTTCACCACAGAGTGCCGCCAAAAGCTTGTATTCACTAAAAATCAGTGTATTTTGTCTTATTGTAGTATAAATAACCTAGTTCCATCGAAACTCCAGGTAGAATTTGTTTCCAAAGATGCATGCAAAATCGTCGTTTCAGACCGTGAAACGCTCAAATACGATGTAAAAACTGTTTTTCCAAACATGTCTCCAAATCACTTAAAAATGCGTTTTCTAAGCGAATTACGTGTTTTTAAGGTGTTTTGCAGTAACTTCTATAGTTCAAATCGGCACTCTAGCTGCGCTGGCGAGTGCACCACGGAGTGCCTCCAAAAGGTTGTATTCACTAAAAAACAGTGTATTTTGTCTTATTGTACCCTAAATAACCAAGTGCTATCGAAACTACAGGTAGAATACGTTTCCTAAGTCTACATACAAAATCGTCGTTTCAGACCGTGAAACGCTCAAATATGATGTAAAACTGTTTCTCAAATCATGTCTCCAAATCACTTGAAAATGCGTTTTCTAAGCGAATTAAGTGTTTTTAAGGTGTTTTGCTGTAACTCCTATAGTTCAAATCGGCACTCTAGCTGCGCTGGCGAGTGCATTACGGAGTGCCTCCAAAACCTTGTATTCACTAAAAATCAGTGTATTTTGTCTTATTGTACCATAAATAACCTAGTTGCATCGAAACTACAGGTAGAATATGTTTCCAAAGATACATGCAAAATCGTCGTTTCAGACCGTGAAACGCTCAAATATGATGTAAAAACTGTTTCTCGAAACATGTCTCCAAATCACTTGAAAATGCGTTTTCTAAGCGAATTACGTGATTTTAAGGTGTTTTGCAGTAACTTCTATAGTTCAAATCGGCACTCTAGCTGCGCTGGCGAGTGCACCACGGAGTGCCTCCAAAAGCTTGTATTCGTTAAAAATTAGTGTAATTTGTCTAATTGTAGCATAAATAACCTAGTTCCATTGAAACTACAGGTAGAATATGTTTCCAAAGATACATGCAAAATCGTCGTTTCAGACCGTGAAACGCTCAAATATAAAGTAAAAACTGTTTGTCAAAACATGTCTCCAAATCACTTGAAAATGCGTTTTCTAAGCGAATTACGTGTGTTTAAGGTGTTTTGCAGTAACTTCTATAGTTCAAGTCGGCACTCTAGCTGCGCTGGCGGGTGCAACACGGAGTGCCTCCAAAAGCTTGTATTCACTAAAAATCAGTGTATTTTGTCTTATTGTAGCATAAATAACCTAGTTACATCGAAACTACAGGTAGAATATGTTTCCAAAGATACATGAAAAATCGTCGTTTCAGACCGTGAAACGCTCAAATATGATGAAAACTGATTCTCAAAACATGTCTCCAAATCACTTGAAAATGCGTTTTCTAAGCGAATTACGTGTTTTTAAGGTTTTTGCAGTAACTTCTATAGTTCAAATCGGCACTCTAGCTGCGTTGGCGAGTGCACCACGGAGTACCGCCAAAAGCTTGTATTCATTAAAAATCAGTATATTTTGTTTTTTTGTAGTATAAATAATAACCTAGTTCCATTGAAACTACAGGTAGAATATATTTCCAAAGATACATGCAAAATCGTCGTTTCAGACCGTGAAACGCTCAAATATGATGTAAAACCTGTTTCTCAAAACATGTCTCCAAATCACTTGAAAATGCATTTTCTAAGCGAATTACGTGTTTTTAAGGTGTTTTGCAGTAACTTCTATAGTTCAAATCGGCACTCTAGCTGCGCTGGCGAGTGCACAACGGAGTGTCTCCAAAAGCTTGTATTCACTAAAAATCAGTGTAATTTGTCTTATTGTAGCATAAATAACCTAATTCAATTGAAACTACTGGTAGAATATGTTTCCAAAGATACATGCAAAATCGTCGTTTCAGACCGTGAAACGCTCAAATATGATGTAAAAACTGTTTCTCAAAACATGTCACCAAATCACTTGAAAATGCGTTTTCTAAGCGAATTACGTGTTTTAAAGGTGTTTTGAAGTAACTTCTATAGTTCAAATCGGCACCCAAGCTGCGCTGGCGGGTGCACCACGGAGTGCCTCCAAATGCTTGTTTTCACTAAAAATCAGTGTATTTTGTCTTATTGTAGCATAAATAACCTAGTTCCATCGAAACTACAGGTAGAATATGTTTCCAAAGATACATTCAAAATCGTCGTTTTAGACCGTGAAACGCTCAAATATGATGTAAAAACTGTTTCTCAAAACATGTCTCCAAATCACTTGCAAATACGTTTTCTAAGCGAATTACGTGTTTTTAAGGTGTTTTGCAGTAACTTCTATAGTTCAAATCGGCACTCTAGCTGCGCTGGCGAGTGCACCACGGAGTGCCTCCAAAAGCTTTTATTCATTAAAAATTAGTGTATTTTGTCTTTTTGTAGCATAAATAACTTAGTTCCATTGAAACTGCAGGTAGAATATGTTTCCAATGATACATGCAAAATCGTCGTATCAGACCGTGAAACGTTCAAATATGATGTAAAAACTGTTTCTCAAAACATGTCTCCAAATCAGTTGAAAATGCGTTTTCTATGCGAATTACGTGTTTTTAAAGTGTTTTGCAGTAACTTCTATACTTCAAATCGGCACACATTCTGCGCTGGCGAGTACACCACGAAGTGCCTCTAAAAGGTTGTATTCATTAAAAAACAGTGTATTTTGTCTTATTGTACCATAAATAACCAAGTGCTAACGAAGCTACAGCTAGAATATGTTTCCTAAGACTACATACAAAATCGTCGTTTCAGACCGTGAAACGCTCAAATATGATGTAAAAACTGTTTCTCAAATCATGTCTCCAAATCACTTGAAAATGCGTTTTCTAAGCGAATTACATGTTTTTAAGGCGTTTTGCAGTAACTTCTATAGTTCAAATCGGCACTCTAGCTGCGCTGGCGAGTGCACCACGGAGTGCCTCCAGAAGCTTATATTCACTAAAAATCAGTGTATTTTGTGTTATTGTAGCATAAACAACCTAGTTCCATCGAAACTACGGGTAGAATATGTTTCCAAAGATACATGCAAAACCGTCGTATCAGACCGTGAAACGTTCAAATATGATGTAAAAACTGTTTCTCAAAACATGTCTCCAAATCACTTGAAAATGCGTTTTCTAAGCGAATTACGTGTTTTTAGGGTGTTTTGCAGTAACTTCTATAGTTCAAATCGGCACTCTAGCTGCGCTGGCGAGTGTACCACGGAGAGCCTTTAAAAGCTTGTATTCACTAAAAATCAGTGTATTTTGTCTTATTGTACCCTAAATAACCAAGTGCTATCGAAACTACAGGTAGAATATGTTTCCTAAGTCTGCAAACAAAATCGTCGTTTCAGATCGTGAAACGCTCAAATATGATGTAAATACTGTTTCTTAAAACATGTCTCCAAATCACTCGAAAATGCGTTTTCTAAGCGAATTACGTGTTTTTAGGGTGTTTTGCAGTAACTTCTATAGTTCAAATCGGCACTCTAGCTGCGCTGGCGAGTGTACCACGGAGAGCCTCCAAAAGCTTGTATCCACTAAAAATCAGTGTATTTTGTCTTATTGTACCCTAAATAACCAAGTGCTATCGAAACTACAGGTAGAATATGTTTCCTAAGTCTACATACAAAATCGTCGTTTCAAACCGTGTAACGCTCAAATATGATGTAAAAACTATTTCTCAAAACATGTCTCCAAATCACTCGAAAGAGCGATTTCTAAGGGAATTACGTGTTTTTAAAGTGTTTTGCAGTAACTTCTATAGTTCAAAACGGCACTCTAGCTGCGCTGGCGAGTGCACCACGATATGCATCCAAAACCTTGTACTCACTAAAAATCATTGTATTTTGTCATATTGTGTCCTAAACAACGAAATTCCATCGAAAGTACTAGTAGAATTAATATGTGTCTAAATGCTACACACAAATCGTTCGTTTCAGACCGTGAAACGCTCAAATATGAAGTAAAAACTGTTTCTCAAATCGGCACTCTAGCTGCGCTGGCGAGTGCACCACGGAGTGCCTCTAAAAGCTTGTATTACCTAAAAATCAGTGTATTTTGTCTTATTATAGCCTAAATAACCTAGTTCCATCGAAACTACAAGTAGAATATGTCTCCAAAGATACATGCAAAATCGTCGTTTCAGACCGTGAAACGCTCAAATATGATGTAAAAACTGTTTCTCAAAACATGTCTCCTAATCACTTGAAAATGCGTTTTCTAAGCGAATTACGTGTTTTTAGGGTGTTTTGCAGTAACTTCTATAGTTCAAATCGGCACTCTAGCTGCGCTGGCGAGTGCACCACGGAGTGCCTCCAAAACCTTGTATTCACTTAAAATCAGTGTATTTTGTCTTATTGTACCATAAATAACCTAGTTCCATCGAAACTACAGGTAGAATAAATTTTCAAGATACATGCAAAATCGTCGTATCAGACCGTGAGGCGTTCAAATATGATGTAAAACTGTTTCTCAAAACATGTCTCCAAATCACTTGAAAATGCGTTTTATAAGCGAATTACGTATTTTGAAGGTGTTTTGCAGTAACTTTTATAGTTCAAATCGGCATTATAGCTGCGCTGGCGAGTGTACCACGGAGAGCCTCCAAAAGGTTGTATCCACTAAAAAACAGTGAATTTTGTCTTATTGTACCCTAAATAACCAAGTGCTATCGAAACTACAGGTAGAATATGTTTCCTAAGTCTACATTCAAAATCAACGTTTCAGACCGTGAAACGCTCAAATATGATGTAAAAACTGTTTCTCAAAACATGTCTCCAAATCACTTAAAAATGCGTTTTCTAAGCGAATTACGTGTATTTAAGGTGTTTTGCAGTAACTTCTATAGTTCAAATCGGCACTCTAGCTGCGCTGGCGAGTGCACCACGGAGTGCCTCTAAAAGCTTGTATTCCCTAAAAATCAGTGTATTTTGTCTTATTGTAGCCTAAATAACCTAGTTCCATCGAAACTACAAGTAGAATATGTCTCCAAAGATACATGCAAAATCGTCGTTTCAGACCGTGAAACGCTCAAATATGATGTAAAAACTGTTTCTCAAAACATGTCTCCTAATCACTTGAAAATGCGTTTTCTAAGCGAATTAAGTGTTTTTAAGGTGTTTTGCAGAACTTCTATAGTTCAAATCGGCACTCTAGCTGCGCTGGCGAGTGCACCACGGAGTGCATCCAAAACATTGTATTCACTAAAAATCATTGTATTTTGTCATATTGTATCCTAAACAACAAAATCTTATCGAAAGTACTAGTAGAATATGTGTCTAACACACAAATCGTTCGTTTTAGACCGTGAAACGCTCAAATATGAAGTAAAAACTGTTTCTCAAAACATGTCTCCAAATCACTTGAAAATGCGTTTTCTAAGTGAATTACGTGTTTTTAAGGTGTTTTGCAGAACTTCTATAGTTCAAATCGGCACTCTATCTGCGCTGGCGAGTGCACCACGGAGTGCCTCCAAAACCTCGTATTCACTAAAAATAAGTGTATTTTTTCTTATTGTACCATAAAGAACTTAGTTCCATCGAAACTACAGGTTGAATATGTTTCCAAAGATACATGCAAAATCGTCGTATCAGACTGTGAAACGTTCAAATATGATGTAAAAACTGTTTCTCAAAACATGTCTCTAAATTACTTGAAAATGCGTTTTCTAAGCGAATTACGTGTTTTTAAAGTGTTTTGCAGTAACTTCTATAGTTCAATTCGGCACTCTAGCTGCGCTGGCGAGTGCACCACGGAGTGCCTCCAACAGCTTCTATTCACTAAAAATCAGTGTATTTTGTTTTATTGTAGCATAAATAACCTAGTTACATCGAAACTACAGGTAGAATATTTTTCCAAAGATACATGCAAAATCGTCGTTTCAGACCGCGAAACGCTCAAATATGATGTAAAAACTGTTTTTTAAAACATGTCTCCAAATCACTTGAAAATGCGTTTTCTAAGCGAATTACGTGTTTTTAAGGTGTTTTGCAGTAACATCTATAGTTCAAATCGGCACTCTAGCTGCGCTGGCGAGTGCACCACGGAGTGCCTCCAACAGCTTCTATTCACTAAAAATCAGTGTATTTTGTCTTATTGTAGCATAAATAACCTAGTTCCATCGAAACTACAGGTAGAATATGTTTCCAAAGATACATGCAAAATCGTATTTTCAGACCGTGAAACGCTCAAATATGATGTAAATAAATCACTTGAAAATGCATTTTCCAAGCGAATTACATGTTTTTAAGGTGTTATGCAGTAACTTCTACAGTTCAAATCGGCACTCTAGCTGCGCTGGCGGGTGCACCACGGAGTGCACCCAAAAGCCTGTATTCACTAAAAATCAGTGTATTTTGTCTTATTGTAGCATAAATAAGCTAGTTCCATTGAAACTACTGATAGAATATGTTTCCAAAGATACATGCAAAATCGTCGTTTCAGACCGTAAAACGCTCAAATATGATATAAAAACTGTTTCTCAAAACACGTCTCCAAATCACTTGAAAATGCGTTTTCTAAGCGAATTATGTGTTTTTAAGGTGTTTTGCAATAACTTCTATAGTTTAATCGGCACTCTAGCTGCGCTGGCGAGTGCACCACGGAGTGCCTTCAAAAGCTTGTATTCACTAAAAATCGGTGTATTTTGTCTTATTGTAGCATAAATAACCTAGTTCCATCGAAACTACAGGTAGACTATGTTTCCAAAGATACATGCAAAATCGTCGTTTCAAACCGTGAAACGCTCAAATATGATGTAAAAACTGTTTCTTAAAACATGTCTCTAAATCACTTGAAAATGTGTTTTCTAAGCGAATTACGTGCTTTTAAGGTGTTTTGCAGTAACTTCTATAGTTCAAATCGGCACCCTAGCTGCGCTGGCGAGTGCACAACGGAGTGCCTCCAAAAGCTTGTATTCATTAAAAATTAGTGTATTTTGTCTTATTGTAGCATAAATAACCTAACTTCATTGAAACTACTGGTAGAATATGTTTCCAAAGATACATGCAAAATCGTCGTTTCAGACCGTGAAACGCTCAAATATGATGTAAAAACTGTTTCTCAAAACATGTCTACAAATCACTTGAAAATGCGTTTTCTAAGCGAATTACGTGTTTTAAAGGTGTTTTGAAGTAACTTCTATAGTTCAAATCGGCACCCAAGCTACGCTGGCGGGTGCACCACGGAGTGCCTCCAAAAGCTTGTATTCACTAAAAATCAGTGTATTTTGTCTTATTGTAGCATAAATAACCTAGTTCAATCGAAACTACAGGTAGAATATGTTTCCAAAGATACATGCAAAACCGTCGTTTCAGACCGTGAAACGCTCAAATATGAAGTAACAACTGTTTCTCAAAACATGTCTCCAAATCACTTGAAACTGAGTTTTCTAAGCGAATTACGTGTTTTTAAGGTGTTTTGCAGTAACTTCTATAGTTTAAATCGGCACTCCAGCTGCGCTGGCGAGTGCACCACGGAGTGCCTCCAAAAGGTTGTATTCACTAAAAAACAGTGTATTTTGCCTTATTGTACCCTAAATAACCAAGTGCTATCGAAACTACAGGTAGAATATGTTTCCTAAGTCTGCATACAAAATCGTCGTTTCAGACCGTGAAACGCTGAAATATGATGTAAAAACTGTTTCTCAAAACATGTCTCCGAATCGCTTGAATATGCGCTGTCTAAGCGAATTACGTGTTTTTAAGGTGTTTTGCAGTAACTACTATAGTTCAAATCGGCACTCCAGCTGCGCTGGCGAGTGCACCACGGAGTGCCTCCAAAAGTTTGTCTTCACTAAAAATCAGTGTATTTTGTCTTATTGTAGCATAAATAACCTAGTTTCATCGAAACTACATGTAGAATATGTTTCCAAATATATATGCAAACTCGTAGTTTCAGACCGTGAAACGCTCAAATATGATGAAAAAACATTTTCTCAAAACATGTCTCCAACTCACTTGAAAATGCGTTTTCTAAGCAAATTACGTGTTTTTAAGGTGTTTTGCAGTAACTTCTACAGTTCAAATCGGCACTCTAGCTGCGCTGGCGGGTGCACCACGGAGTGCACCCAAAAGCCTGTATTCACTAAAAATCAGTGTATTTTGTCTTATTGTAGCATAAATAACCTAGTTCCATTGAAACTACTGATAGAATATGTTTCCAAAGATACATGCAAAATCGTCGTTTCAGACCGTGAAACGCTCAAATATGATGTAAAAACTGTTTCTCAAAACATGTCTACAAATCACTTGAAAATGCGTTTTCTAAGCGAATTACGTGTTTTAAAGGTGTTTTGAAGTAACTTCTATAGTTCAAATCGGCACCCAAGCTACGCTGGCGGGTGCACCACGGAGTGCCTCCAAAAGCTTGTATTCACTAAAAATCAGTGTATTTTGTCTTATTGTAGCATAAATAACCTAGTTCAATCGAAACTACAGGTAGAATATGTTTCCAAAGATACATGCAAAATCGTCGTTTCAGACCGTGAAACGCTCAAATATGAAGTAAAAACTGTTTCTCAAAACATGTCACCAAATCACTTGAAAATGCGTTTTCTAAGCGAATTACGTGTTTTTACGGTGTTTTGCAGTAACTTCTATAGTTCAAATCGGCACTCTAGCAGCGCTGGCGAGTGCACCACGGAGTGCCTCCAAAAGGTTGTATTCACTAAAAACCAGTGTATTTTGTCTTATTGTACACTAAATAACCAAGTGCTATCGAAACTACGGGTAGAATATGTTCCCAAAGATACATGCAAAATCGTCGTTTCAGACCGTGAAACGCTCAAATATGATGTAAAACTGTTTCTCATACATGTCACCAAATCACTTGAAAATGCGTTTTCTAAGCGAATTACGTGTTTTTAAGGTCTTTTGAAGTAACTTCTATAGTTCAAATCGGCACCCTAGCTGCGCTGGCGAGTGCACCACGGAGTGCCTCCAAAATGTTGTATTCATTAAAAATCAGTGTATTTTGTCTTATTGTATCATAAATAACATAGGTCCATTGAAACTACAGGTAGAATATGTTTCCAAAGATACAAGCAAAATTGTCGTTTCAGACCGTGAAACGCTCAAATATGATGTAAAAACTGTTTCTCAAAACATGTCTCCAAATCACTTAAAAATGCATTTTCTTAGCGAATTATGTGTTTTTAAGGTGATTTGCAGTAACTTCTATAGTTCAAACCGGCACTCTAGCTACGCTGGCGGGTGCACCACGGAGTGCCTCCAAATGCTTGTATTCACTAAAAATCATTGTATTTTGTCTTATTGTAGCATAAATAACCTAGTTCCATCGAAACTACAGGTAGAATATGTTTCCAAAGATACATGCAAAATCGTCGTTTTAGACCAGTGGTTCCCAACCAGTGGTCCGCGGACCACCAGTGGTCCGCAAGAGCTATAAATATGGTCCGTGAAAGATTTCAAACTTTTATTCGTTTTAAATTATATGTTACGCGGTGGTGTAGCATCGGTACGAGTGCTTGCTACGTATGGTAAAGGAACAATGCACCTTACTCCCCCCACCCCTCTCTCACTCGCTTTTCTATGCTTTACGCGCAGCTTTTTTGTCACGAGTGCTGAGGTCTCAGTAAACGCGCCCAGTGATTCGACTGTTGGTGCGTTCGGGTATAGCAATCTTTTTGCTCTAAATGCACTTTGTGTGTTCGGATATTCCATTTGAAGTAAAAAGTACTTTTGTAAAAGCGATCGGGTATTTCGGAGTAGATCAAAAAGGACTCGCTCCATAAGTCCCACCTCTAAACGAGGGAACGCCAGGGCAGACATGAGCAATGTGAATTTTGTCTTGTTTTACATGACATTCGCTGATGCTGAAGCTCAGATCACGGCTTCAGATATCATTAATTTTGTGTGCAAAATGGATAATAATATTAAAAAATCTGATGTGGCCAGCACATTACCTTCCGTCAGTTCTATGTATTTTGTATAAATGTCATACTGAAAGTTCCTTGCAAAAGATTATATTTCCTGTACATTACCTTAAGGCAGTTGTATGTATTTTATACAAATTCCATACAGAAAGTTTCTAACAAAAGATCTTATATTTCCAGTATAATTATAACATAAACATACTGTCAACTGCACTTGACACTGACACCTTTCAATCAGAATTTTCTTAATGTAGCAGCTGTTTCCAGAGTTATAGCAAAGCTGACTAATATATATGATATTTAATTTATTTATAATTTTTTTAACTCTATGTCCATTTAATATGAAGTATAAAATGCATTCAAATTGTATAGAGAATAAATAATTCTTTAATATTTATAATAACATCAAATGTGAAAAAATGATATTTAACATCGTTTTTTCAAGAAAAACTGTTAAAATCTTCAAATGAGGGTACTTCCGGTTGACCAATTATAACCAAAATCTAATCAGCTCTTCACATGGATGTAACGAAGAGGAATACGAAAGAATTGTAATTTTTGGAATTGTAGTATTAGAGTTATCGCATTAGAAAATTTTGTCACACACAGACACACACACACACACACACACACACACACACACACACACACATACATACACACACACATACAGACATCATCGTAAAAATAGTAAAATCGTATTCTAGGGGCCCTAAAACATGCTTATTCATCAAAAACTCACCACCGAATTTTTTGACCAGACAATACCTTCCTTACCTAAAGGTGACGGAAGGTAAAAAGAAACACATATGTATTTTACAAATATTTAAGTTATTTTAAAAGATAACGGTTATAAATCTAACTGTCAAATGAACGGATTGTTCGAGCATTCGTTCTGGTATTCTTGTTTATTCCAGAGCGGCAGAGCACTCCGATGTCACGTGACAAAAATCTATTCCAACTCCTTTCGTACACAGTGCGTATAAGCCGAACGCACCATGTATAATAGTATGCGTGTAGCTTTGAATAATAATATTAGTCCCAGGATTACTGAACTTATAGAGAAGATGCAAGCTCAAAAATCACATTAATGCAAATCGAATTTAATTTTTTGCTAAAAATGTTATGTTTTCTATTACAATTTTATTACAATGCATGTTACTTTTCAGTTTAATACTTATGTTAACATTTTTGAATAAAGTTTCTTTTTTGTTAAATGTTGTCTTCTATTACAATTCTTTTACAATGCATGTTACTTTTGAGTTTAATAAATACTTACGTTAAAAGTTTTGAATAAAGTTTATTTTTAAATTGACTCAGTTTATTTTTCATTAAGCTTGTGGTCCCTGGTAAGACCAAAGAAATCAAAGTGGTCCCTGACCAAAAAAAGGTTGGGAACCACTGTTTTAGACCGTGAAACGCTCAAATATGATGTAAAAACTGTTTCTCAAAACATGTATCCAAATCACTTGCAAATGCGTTTTCTAAGCGTATTACGTGTTTTTAAGGTGTTTTGCAGTAACGTCTATAGTTCAAATCGGCACTTTAGCTGCGCTGGCGAGTGCACCACGGAGTGCCTCCAAAAGCTTGTATTCATTAAAAATCAGTGTATTTTGTCTTTTTGTAGCATAAATAACCTAGTTCCATTGTAACTACAGGTAGAATATGTTTCCAATGATACATGCAAAATCGTCGTATCAGACCGTGAAACCTTCAAATATGATGTAAAAACTGTTTCTCAAAACAAGTCTCCAAATCACTTGAAAATGCGTTTTCTAAGCGAATTAAGTGTTTTTATAGTGTTTTGCAGTAACTTCTATACTTCAAATCGGCACTCTTGCTGCGCTGGCGAGTACACCACGGAGTGCCTCTAAAAGGTTGTATTCACTAAAAATCAGTGTATTTTGTCTTATTGTACCATAAATAACCAAGTGCTAACGAAGCTACAGGTAGAATATGTTTCCTACGTCTACATACAAAATCGTCGTTTCAGACCGTGAAATGCTCAAATATGATGGAAAAACTGTTTCTCAAAACATGTCTCCAAATCACTTGAAAATGCGTCTTCTAAGCGAATTACGTGTTTTTAAGGTGTTTTGCAGTATTTTCTATAGTTCAAATCGGCACTCTAGCTGCGCTGGCGAGTGCACCACGGAGTGCCTCCAGAAGCTTATATTCTCTAAAAATTAGTGTATTTTGTCTTATTGTAGCATAAATAACCTAGTTCCTTCGAAACTTCAGGTAGAATATGTTTCCAAAGATACATGCAAAATCGTCGTATCCCGTAAAACGATCAAATATGAAAGGTGTTTTGCAGTAACTTCTATAGTTCAAATCGGCATTCTAGCTGCGCTGGCGAGTGCACCACGGAGTGCCTCCAAAAGCTTCTATTCATTAAAAATCAGTATATTTTGTCTTATTGTAGCATAAATAACCTAGTTCCATCGAAACTACAGGTAGAAAATGTTTCCAAAGATACATGCAAAATCGTCGTTTTAGACCGTGAAACGCTCAAATATGATGTAAAAACTGTTTCTCAAAACATGTATCCAAATCACTTGCAAATGCGTTTTCTAAGCGAATTACGTGTTTTAAGGTGTTTTGCAGTAAATTCTATAGTTCAAATCGGCACTCTAGCTGCGCTGGCGAGTGCACCGCGGAGTGCATCCAAAACCTTGTATTCACTAAAAATCATTGTATTTTGTCATATTGTATCCTAAACAACAAAATTCCATCGAAAGTACTAGTAGAATATGTGTCTAAATGCTACACACAAATCGTTCGTTTCAGACCGTGAAACGCTCAAATATGAAGTAAAAACTGTTTCTCAAAACATGTCTCCAAATTACTTGAAAATGCGTTTTCTAAGCAAATTACGTACTTTTAAGGTGTTTTGCAGTAACTTCTACAGTTCAAATCGGCACTCTAGCTGCGCTGGCGAGTATACCACGGCGTGCTTTAAAAAGCTTGAATTCACTAAAAATCAGTGTATTTTGTCTTATTGTTCAATCGAAACTACAGGTAGAATATATTTCCAAAGATACATGCAAAATCATCGTGTCAGACCGTGAAACGCTCAAGTACGATGTAAAAACTTTTTCTCAAAACATGTCTCCAAATCACTTGAAAATGCGTTTTCTAAGCAAACTACGTGTTTTTAAGGTGTTTTGCAGTAACTTTTATAGTTCAAATCGGCACTCTAGCTGCGCTGGCGAGTTCACCACAGAGTGCCGCCAAAAGCTTGTATTCACTAAAAATCAGTGTATTTTGTCTTATTGTAGTATAAATAACCTAGTTCCATCGAAACTCCAGGTAGAATTTGTTTCCAAAGATGCATGCAAAATCGTCGTTTCAGACCGTGAAACGCTCAAATACGATGTAAAAACTGTTTTTCCAAACATGTCTCCAAATCACTTAAAAATGCGTTTTCTAAGCGAATTACGTGTTTTTAAGGTGTTTTGCAGTAACTTCTATAGTTCAAATCGGCACTCTAGCTGCGCTGGCGAGTGCACCACGGAGTGCCTCCAAAAGGTTGTATTCACTAAAAAACAGTGTATTTTGTCTTATTGTACCCTAAATAACCAAGTGCTATCGAAACTACAGGTAGAATACGTTTCCTAAGTCTACATACAAAATCGTCGTTTCAGACCGTGAAACGCTCAAATATGATGTAAAACTGTTTCTCAAATCATGTCTCCAAATCACTTGAAAATGCGTTTTCTAAGCGAATTAAGTGTTTTTAAGGTGTTTTGCTGTAACTCCTATAGTTCAAATCGGCACTCTAGCTGCGCTGGCGAGTGCATTACGGAGTGCCTCCAAAACCTTGTATTCACTAAAAATCAGTGTATTTTGTCTTATTGTACCATAAATAACCTAGTTGCATCGAAACTACAGGTAGAATATGTTTCCAAAGATACATGCAAAATCGTCGTTTCAGACCGTGAAACGCTCAAATATGATGTAAAAACTGTTTCTCGAAACATGTCTCCAAATCACTTGAAAATGCGTTTTCTAAGCGAATTACGTGATTTTAAGGTGTTTTGCAGTAACTTCTATAGTTCAAATCGGCACTCTAGCTGCGCTGGCGAGTGCACCACGGAGTGCCTCCAAAAGCTTGTATTCGTTAAAAATTAGTGTAATTTGTCTAATTGTAGCATAAATAACCTAGTTCCATTGAAACTACAGGTAGAATATGTTTCCAAAGATACATGCAAAATCGTCGTTTCAGACCGTGAAACGCTCAAATATAAAGTAAAAACTGTTTGTCAAAACATGTCTCCAAATCACTTGAAAATGCGTTTTCTAAGCGAATTACGTGTGTTTAAGGTGTTTTGCAGTAACTTCTATAGTTCAAGTCGGCACTCTAGCTGCGCTGGCGGGTGCAACACGGAGTGCCTCCAAAAGCTTGTATTCACTAAAAATCAGTGTATTTTGTCTTATTGTAGCATAAATAACCTAGTTACATCGAAACTACAGGTAGAATATGTTTCCAAAGATACATGAAAAATCGTCGTTTCAGACCGTGAAACGCTCAAATATGATGAAAACTGATTCTCAAAACATGTCTCCAAATCACTTGAAAATGCGTTTTCTAAGCGAATTACGTGTTTTTAAGGTTTTTGCAGTAACTTCTATAGTTCAAATCGGCACTCTAGCTGCGTTGGCGAGTGCACCACGGAGTACCGCCAAAAGCTTGTATTCATTAAAAATCAGTATATTTTGTTTTTTTGTAGTATAAATAATAACCTAGTTCCATTGAAACTACAGGTAGAATATATTTCCAAAGATACATGCAAAATCGTCGTTTCAGACCGTGAAACGCTCAAATATGATGTAAAACCTGTTTCTCAAAACATGTCTCCAAATCACTTGAAAATGCATTTTCTAAGCGAATTACGTGTTTTTAAGGTGTTTTGCAGTAACTTCTATAGTTCAAATCGGCACTCTAGCTGCGCTGGCGAGTGCACAACGGAGTGTCTCCAAAAGCTTGTATTCACTAAAAATCAGTGTAATTTGTCTTATTGTAGCATAAATAACCTAATTCAATTGAAACTACTGGTAGAATATGTTTCCAAAGATACATGCAAAATCGTCGTTTCAGACCGTGAAACGCTCAAATATGATGTAAAAACTGTTTCTCAAAACATGTCACCAAATCACTTGAAAATGCGTTTTCTAAGCGAATTACGTGTTTTAAAGGTGTTTTGAAGTAACTTCTATAGTTCAAATCGGCACCCAAGCTGCGCTGGCGGGTGCACCACGGAGTGCCTCCAAATGCTTGTTTTCACTAAAAATCAGTGTATTTTGTCTTATTGTAGCATAAATAACCTAGTTCCATCGAAACTACAGGTAGAATATGTTTCCAAAGATACATTCAAAATCGTCGTTTTAGACCGTGAAACGCTCAAATATGATGTAAAAACTGTTTCTCAAAACATGTCTCCAAATCACTTGCAAATACGTTTTCTAAGCGAATTACGTGTTTTTAAGGTGTTTTGCAGTAACTTCTATAGTTCAAATCGGCACTCTAGCTGCGCTGGCGAGTGCACCACGGAGTGCCTCCAAAAGCTTTTATTCATTAAAAATTAGTGTATTTTGTCTTTTTGTAGCATAAATAACTTAGTTCCATTGAAACTGCAGGTAGAATATGTTTCCAATGATACATTGCAAAATCGTCGTATCAGACCGTGAAACGTTCAAATATGATGTAAAAACTGTTTCTCAAAACATGTCTCCAAATCAGTTGAAAATGCGTTTTCTATGCGAATTACGTGTTTTTAAAGTGTTTTGCAGTAACTTCTATACTTCAAATCGGCACACATTCTGCGCTGGCGAGTACACCACGAAGTGCCTCTAAAAGGTTGTATTCATTAAAAAACAGTGTATTTTGTCTTATTGTACCATAAATAACCAAGTGCTAACGAAGCTACAGCTAGAATATGTTTCCTAAGACTACATACAAAATCGTCGTTTCAGACCGTGAAACGCTCAAATATGATGTAAAAACTGTTTCTCAAATCATGTCTCCAAATCACTTGAAAATGCGTTTTCTAAGCGAATTACATGTTTTTAAGGCGTTTTGCAGTAACTTCTATAGTTCAAATCGGCACTCTAGCTGCGCTGGCGAGTGCACCACGGAGTGCCTCCAGAAGCTTATATTCACTAAAAATCAGTGTATTTTGTGTTATTGTAGCATAAACAACCTAGTTCCATCGAAACTACGGGTAGAATATGTTTCCAAAGATACATGCAAAACCGTCGTATCAGACCGTGAAACGTTCAAATATGATGTAAAAACTGTTTCTCAAAACATGTCTCCAAATCACTTGAAAATGCGTTTTCTAAGCGAATTACGTGTTTTTAGGGTGTTTTGCAGTAACTTCTATAGTTCAAATCGGCACTCTAGCTGCGCTGGCGAGTGTACCACGGAGAGCCTTTAAAAGCTTGTATTCACTAAAAATCAGTGTATTTTGTCTTATTGTACCCTAAATAACCAAGTGCTATCGAAACTACAGGTAGAATATGTTTCCTAAGTCTGCAAACAAAATCGTCGTTTCAGATCGTGAAACGCTCAAATATGATGTAAATACTGTTTCTTAAAACATGTCCCCAAATCACTCGAAAATGCGTTTTCTAAGCGAATTACGTGTTTTTAGGGTGTTTTGCAGTAACTTCTATAGTTCAAATCGGCACTCTAGCTGCGCTGGCGAGTGTACCACGGAGAGCCTCCAAAAGCTTGTATCCACTAAAAATCAGTGTATTTTGTCTTATTGTACCCTAAATAACCAAGTGCTATCGAAACTACAGGTAGAATATGTTTCCTAAGTCTACATACAAAATCGTCGTTTCAAACCGTGTAACGCTCAAATATGATGTAAAAACTATTTCTCAAAACATGTCTCCAAATCACTCGAAAGAGCGATTTCTAAGGGAATTACGTGTTTTTAAAGTGTTTTGCAGTAACTTCTATAGTTCAAAACGGCACTCTAGCTGCGCTGGCGAGTGCACCACGATATGCATCCAAAACCTTGTACTCACTAAAAATCATTGTATTTTGTCATATTGTGTCCTAAACAACGAAATTCCATCGAAAGTACTAGTAGAATTAATATGTGTCTAAATGCTACACACAAATCGTTCGTTTCAGACCGTGAAACGCTCAAATATGAAGTAAAAACTGTTTCTCAAATCGGCACTCTAGCTGCGCTGGCGAGTGCACCACGGAGTGCCTCTAAAAGCTTGTATTACCTAAAAATCAGTGTATTTTGTCTTATTATAGCCTAAATAACCTAGTTCCATCGAAACTACAAGTAGAATATGTCTCCAAAGATACATGCAAAATCGTCGTTTCAGACCGTGAAACGCTCAAATATGATGTAAAAACTGTTTCTCAAAACATGTCTCCTAATCACTTGAAAATGCGTTTTCTAAGCGAATTACGTGTTTTTAGGGTGTTTTGCAGTAACTTCTATAGTTCAAATCGGCACTCTAGCTGCGCTGGCGAGTGCACCACGGAGTGCCTCCAAAACCTTGTATTCACTTAAAATCAGTGTATTTTGTCTTATTGTACCATAAATAACCTAGTTCCATCGAAACTACAGGTAGAATAAATTTTCAAGATACATGCAAAATCGTCGTATCAGACCGTGAGGCGTTCAAATATGATGTAAAACTGTTTCTCAAAACATGTCTCCAAATCACTTGAAAATGCGTTTTATAAGCGAATTACGTATTTTGAAGGTGTTTTGCAGTAACTTTTATAGTTCAAATCGGCATTATAGCTGCGCTGGCGAGTGTACCACGGAGAGCCTCCAAAAGGTTGTATCCACTAAAAAACAGTGAATTTTGTCTTATTGTACCCTAAATAACCAAGTGCTATCGAAACTACAGGTAGAATATGTTTCCTAAGTCTACATTCAAAATCAACGTTTCAGACCGTGAAACGCTCAAATATGATGTAAAAACTGTTTCTCAAAACATGTCTCCAAATCACTTAAAAATGCGTTTTCTAAGCGAATTACGTGTATTTAAGGTGTTTTGCAGTAACTTCTATAGTTCAAATCGGCACTCTAGCTGCGCTGGCGAGTGCACCACGGAGTGCCTCTAAAAGCTTGTATTCCCTAAAAATCAGTGTATTTTGTCTTATTGTAGCCTAAATAACCTAGTTCCATCGAAACTACAAGTAGAATATGTCTCCAAAGATACATGCAAAATCGTCGTTTCAGACCGTGAAACGCTCAAATATGATGTAAAAACTGTTTCTCAAAACATGTCTCCTAATCACTTGAAAATGCGTTTTCTAAGCGAATTAAGTGTTTTTAAGGTGTTTTGCAGAACTTCTATAGTTCAAATCGGCACTCTAGCTGCGCTGGCGAGTGCACCACGGAGTGCATCCAAAACATTGTATTCACTAAAAATCATTGTATTTTGTCATATTGTATCCTAAACAACAAAATCTTATCGAAAGTACTAGTAGAATATGTGTCTAACACACAAATCGTTCGTTTTAGACCGTGAAACGCTCAAATATGAAGTAAAAACTGTTTCTCAAAACATGTCTCCAAATCACTTGAAAATGCGTTTTCTAAGTGAATTACGTGTTTTTAAGGTGTTTTGCAGAACTTCTATAGTTCAAATCGGCACTCTATCTGCGCTGGCGAGTGCACCACGGAGTGCCTCCAAAACCTCGTATTCACTAAAAATAAGTGTATTTTTTCTTATTGTACCATAAAGAACTTAGTTCCATCGAAACTACAGGTTGAATATGTTTCCAAAGATACATGCAAAATCGTCGTATCAGACTGTGAAACGTTCAAATATGATGTAAAAACTGTTTCTCAAAACATGTCTCTAAATTACTTGAAAATGCGTTTTCTAAGCGAATTACGTGTTTTTAAAGTGTTTTGCAGTAACTTCTATAGTTCAATTCGGCACTCTAGCTGCGCTGGCGAGTGCACCACGGAGTGCCTCCAACAGCTTCTATTCACTAAAAATCAGTGTATTTTGTTTTATTGTAGCATAAATAACCTAGTTACATCGAAACTACAGGTAGAATATTTTTCCAAAGATACATGCAAAATCGTCGTTTCAGACCGCGAAACGCTCAAATATGATGTAAAAACTGTTTTTTAAAACATGTCTCCAAATCACTTGAAAATGCGTTTTCTAAGCGAATTACGTGTTTTTAAGGTGTTTTGCAGTAACATCTATAGTTCAAATCGGCACTCTAGCTGCGCTGGCGAGTGCACCACGGAGTGCCTCCAACAGCTTCTATTCACTAAAAATCAGTGTATTTTGTCTTATTGTAGCATAAATAACCTAGTTCCATCGAAACTACAGGTAGAATATGTTTCCAAAGATACATGCAAAATCGTATTTTCAGACCGTGAAACGCTCAAATATGATGTAAATAAATCACTTGAAAATGCATTTTCCAAGCGAATTACATGTTTTTAAGGTGTTATGCAGTAACTTCTACAGTTCAAATCGGCACTCTAGCTGCGCTGGCGGGTGCACCACGGAGTGCACCCAAAAGCCTGTATTCACTAAAAATCAGTGTATTTTGTCTTATTGTAGCATAAATAAGCTAGTTCCATTGAAACTACTGATAGAATATGTTTCCAAAGATACATGCAAAATCGTCGTTTCAGACCGTAAAACGCTCAAATATGATATAAAAACTGTTTCTCAAAACACGTCTCCAAATCACTTGAAAATGCGTTTTCTAAGCGAATTATGTGTTTTTAAGGTGTTTTGCAATAACTTCTATAGTTTAATCGGCACTCTAGCTGCGCTGGCGAGTGCACCACGGAGTGCCTTCAAAAGCTTGTATTCACTAAAAATCGGTGTATTTTGTCTTATTGTAGCATAAATAACCTAGTTCCATCGAAACTACAGGTAGACTATGTTTCCAAAGATACATGCAAAATCGTCGTTTCAAACCGTGAAACGCTCAAATATGATGTAAAAACTGTTTCTTAAAACATGTCTCTAAATCACTTGAAAATTTGTTTTCTAAGCGAATTACGTGCTTTTAAGGTGTTTTGCAGTAACTTCTATAGTTCAAATCGGCACCCTAGCTGCGCTGGCGAGTGCACAACGGAGTGCCTCCAAAAGCTTGTATTCATTAAAAATTAGTGTATTTTGTCTTATTGTAGCATAAATAACCTAACTTCATTGAAACTACTGGTAGAATATGTTTCCAAAGATACATGCAAAATCGTCGTTTCAGACCGTGAAACGCTCAAATATGATGTAAAAACTGTTTCTCAAAACATGTCTACAAATCACTTGAAAATGCGTTTTCTAAGCGAATTACGTGTTTTAAAGGTGTTTTGAAGTAACTTCTATAGTTCAAATCGTCACTCTAGCTGCGCTGGCGAGTGCACCACGGAGTGCCTCCAAAAGCTTGTATTCATTAAAAATCAGTGTATTTTGTCTTATTGTAGCATAAATAACCTAGTTCAATCGAAACTACAGGTAGAATATGTTTCCAAAGATACATGCAAAACCGTCGTTTCAGACCGTGAAACGCTCAAATATGAAGTAACAACTGTTTCTCAAAACATGTCTCCAAATCACTTGAAAATGCGTTTTCTAATCGAATTACGTGTTTTTAAGGTGTTTAGCAGTAACTTCTATAGTTCAAATCGTCACTCTAGCTGCGCTGGCGAGTGCACCACGGAGTGCCTCCAAAAGCTTGTATTCATTAAAAATCAGTGTATTTTGTCTTATTGTATCATAAATAACATAGATCCATTGAAACTACAGGTAGAATATGTTTCCAAAGATACAAGCAAAATTGTCGTTTCAGACCGTGAAACGCTTAAATATGATGTAAAAACTGTTTCTCAAAACATGTCTCCAAATCACTTAAAAATGCATTTTCTTAGCGAATTATGTGTTTTTAAGGTGTTTTGCAGTAACTTCTATAGTTCAAACCGGCACTCTAGCTGCGCTGGCGAGTGCACCACGGAGTGCCTCCAAAAGCTTGTATTCACTAAAAATCAGTGTATTTTGTCCTATTGTAGCATAAATAACCTAGTTGAATTGAAACTACAGGTAGAATATATTTCTAAAGATACATGCAAAATCGTCGTTTCAGACCGTGAAACGCTCAAGTGTGATGTAAAAACTGTTTCTCAAAACATATCTCCAAATCACTTGAAAATGCGTTTTCTAAGCGAATTACGTGCTTTTAAGGTGTTTTGCAGTAACTTCTATAGTTCAAATCGGCACTCTAGTTACGCTGGCGAGTGCACCACGGAGTGCCTCCAATAACTTGTATTCATTAAAAATTAGTGTATTTTGTCTTATTGTAGCATAAATAACCTAGTTCCATTAAAACTACAGGTAGAATATGTTTCCAAAGATACATGCAAAATCGTCGTTTCAGACCGTGAAACGCTCAAATATGATGTAAAAACTGTTTCTCAAAACATGTCTCCAAATCACTTCAAAATACGTTTTCTAAGCGAATTACGTGTTTTTAAGGTGTTTTGCAGTAACTTCTATAGTTCAAATCGGCACTATAGCTGCGCTGGAGAGTGCACCACGAAGTGCCTCCAAAAGCTTGTATTCATTAAAAATTAGTGTATTTTGTCTTATTGTAGCATAAATAACCTAATTCAATTGAAACTACTGGTAGAATATGTTTCCAAAGATACATGCAAAATCGTCGTTTCAGACAGTGAAACGCTCAAATATGATGTAAAAACTTTTTCTCAAAACATTTCTCCAAATCACTTGAAAATGCGTTTTCTAAGCGAATTGCGTGTTTTTAAGGTGTTTTGCAGTAACTTCTATAGTTCAAATCGGCACTCTAGCTGCGCTGGCGGGTGCACCACGGAGTGCCTCCAAAAGCTTGTATTCACTAAAAATCAGTGTAGTTTGTCTTATTGTAGCATAAATAACCTAATTCCATCGAAACTACAGGTAGAATATGTTTCCAAAGGTACATGCAAAAACGTCGTTTTAGACCGTGAAACGCTCAAATATGATGTAAAAACTGTTTCTCAAAACATGTATCCAAATCACTTGAAAATGCGTTTTCTAAGCGAATTACGTGTTTTTAAGGTGTTTTGCAGTAACTTCTATAGTTCAAATCGGCACTATAGCTGCGCTGGCGAGTGCACCACGGAGTGCCTCCAAAAGCTTGTATTCATTAAAAATCAGTGTATTTTGTCTTATTGTATCATAAATAACATAGTTCCATTGAAACTACAGGTAGAATATGTTTCCTAAGACTACATACAAAATCGTCGTTTCAGACCGTAAAACGCTCAAATATGATGTAAAAACTGTTTCTCAAAACATGTCTCCAAATCACTTGAAAATGCGTTTTCTATGCGAATTACGTGTTTTTAAGGTGTTTTGCAGTAACTTCTATAGTTCAAATCGGCACTCTAGCTGCGCTGGCGAGTGCACCACGGAGTGCCTCCAGAAGCTTATATTCACTAAAAATCAGTGTATTTTGTCTTATTGTAGCATAAATAACCTAGTTCCTTCGAAACTTCAGGTAGAATATGTTTCCAAATATACATGCAAAATCGTCGTATCAGACCGTAAAACGTTCAAATATGATGTAAAAACTGTTTCTCAAAACATTTCTCCAAATCACTTAAAAATGCGTTTTCTAAGCGAATTACGCGTTTTTAAGGTGTTTTGCAGTAACTTCTATAGTTCAAATCAGCACTCTAGCTGCGCTGGCGAGTGCACCACGGAGTGCCTCTTAAAGCTTGTATTCACTAAAAATCAGTGTATTTTGTCTTATTGTAGCATAAATAACCTAGTTCCATCGAAACTACAGGTAGAATATGTTTCCATAGATACATGCAAAATCGTCGTTTCAGACCGTGAAACGCTCAAATATGATGTAAAAACTGTTTCTCAAAACATGTCTCCAAATCACTTGAAAACGCGTTTTCTAAGCAAATTCCGTATTTTTAAGGTGTTTTGCAGTAACTTCTATAGTTCAAATCGGCACCCTAGCTGCGCTGGCGAGTGTAACACGGAGTGCCTCCAAAAGGTTGTATTTACTAAAAAAAATAGTGTATTTTGTCTTATTGTACCCTAAATAACCAAGTGCTATCGAAACTACAGGTAGACTATGTCTCCTAAGTCTACATACAAAATCGTCGTTTCAGACCGTGAAACGCTCAAATATGATGTAGAAACTGTTTCTCAAAACATGTCTCCAAATCACCTGAAAATGCGTTTTCTAAGCCAATTACGTGGTTTTAAGGTGTTTTGCAGTAACTTCTATAGTTCAAATCGGCACTCTAGCTGCGCTGGCAAGTGCACCACCGGGTGCCTCCAAAAGGTTGTATTCACTAAAAAACAGTGTATTTTGTCTTATTGTACCCTAAATAACCAAGTGCTATCGAAACTACAGGTAGAATACGTTTCCTAAATCTACATACAAAATCGTCGTTTCAGACCGTGAAGCGCTCAAATATGATGTAAAAACTGTTTCTCAAAACATGTCTCCAAATCACTTGAAAATGCGTTTTCTAAACGAATTAAGTGTTTTTAAGGTGTTTTGCTGTAACTTGTATAGTTCAAATCGGCACTCTAGCTGCGCTGGCGAGTGCACCACGGAGTGCCCCCAAAACCTTGTATTCACTAAAAATCTGTGTATTTTGTCTTATTGTACCATAAATAACCTAGTTCCATCGAAACTACAGGTAGAATATGTTTCCAAAGATACATGCAAAATCGTCGGACCGTGAAACGTTTAAATATGATGTAAAAACTTTTTCTAAAAACATGTCTCCAAATCAATTGAAAATGCGTTTTCTAAGCAAATTACGTGTTTTTAAGGTGTTTTGCAGTAACTTCTATAGTTCAAATCGGCACTCTAGCTGCGCTGGCTAGTGCACCACGGAGTGTCTCCAAAAGCTTGTATTCACTAAAAATCAGTGTATTTTGTCTTATTGTAGCATAAATAACCTAGTTCAATTGAAACTACAGGTAGAATATATTTCTAAAGATACATACAAAATCGTCGTTTCAGACCGTGAAACGCTCAAGTGTGATGTAAAAACTGTTTCTCAAAACATATCTCCAAATCACTTGAAATTGCGTTTTCTAAGCGAATTACGTGCTTTTAAGGTGTTTTGCAGTAACTTCTATAGTTCAAATCGGCACTCTAGTTGCGCTGGCGAGTGCACCACGGAGTGCCTCCAAAAGCTTCTATTCATTAAAAATCAGTGTATTTTGTCTTATTGCAGCATAAATAACTTAGTTCCATTGGAACTACAGGTAGAATACGTTTCCTAAATCTACATACAAAATCGTCGTTTCAGACCGTGAAGCGCTCAAATATGATGTAAAAACTGTTTCTCAAAACATGTCTCCAAATCACTTGAAAATGCGTTTTCTAAACGAATTAAGTGTTTTTAAGGTGTTTTGCTGTAACTTGTATAGTTCAAATCGGCACTCTAGCTGCGCTGGCGAGTGCACCACGGAGTGCCCCCAAAACCTTGTATTCACTAAAAATCTGTGTATTTTGTCTTATTGTACCATAAATAACCTAGTTCCATCGAAACTACAGGTAGAATATGTTTCCAAAGATACATGCAAAATCGTCGGACCGTGAAACGTT